>PYAF01005630.1:1441107-1454798 GCA_007407185.1 Glycine tomentella
AAAAAATTATATTGTAATTATATTTAAGTTAAATTTTATAGAAATAGTCTAAATATTTTTATTATACCAATGCACTTATATGTTTTAAAATTAAATATGATCTAATACGAAACAAAATTATAGAACATTTTTTAGTTGTATGGTAAACATATATTTAAAATCAACTTCCTAACAGATGAGATTAGCCCATTCTTTGAAGATTGGTGAGTTTTATTAGTGTAAAACTAATGCTTAAAAAGTGAAAAATATTTTTTTTATGAATTTTAAAGACAACTAATAGATTATGCAAAACATAAAAAAATAATTGTAATTTAATAGTCTACAAGATATTCTTTATCCCACAGATGATATAATTTAAAAAACAAAAAAATGGCTAATTTTGCTAGATTTCATTAACAAAAACAAAAAACATTTTATGTTTGACTTATATTCAACCCAATATTATGTTCCGTTTTTAAATAGAATTAATAATATTATACATTGAGATTATACTCGATTTACATGTTATACGCATTATACATTGACCATCAAGCATCATAAAAAAGTTAATGTCTTAGTATTAATTAGATTCTTAAAGAAATTAGTTAAAAAGTACTGAATATATTTTATTAAATATTTTAAATTACTTGAAATTATGTATCGATTGATTTTTATATTTTATATAATAAATATTTTTATAGAAAAAATTATCCTTTTAACTATATACTCTTAGAACTTAAAAGTATTGCCAAAAAGTCATAACATGATTTAACTTCTTAGTTCTTACATGTATTGTTCGTTGTTCAATCTATTTGAAACTCTTCCTCAACATGCATGAAAATCTCCCTATATATTTTTTATTTAAAAAGTTTAAAAGCTAGGTTTTCCTTTTCTTCTTATATTTCTTTTTTATTTTCTCTTCCTCTTTTGATTAAATAAAAAAGAAAACAAAGTAAAGTCTTGGACATAATAATCAGTTATGCTTTGGAAATATCGCTCTCACGGGTCAGCTCTGACCCCCGACAACCATGGGCTTCTACTTTTTTTTAACTAACCTATAAAGTGGGCCTCACATGATATATTCCAATTTCTAAATAAATTATTATTATTTCACAAAATTGATAAAGCTTTTCCGGATAAGATCGTGAGTCTATAATATACTATATATACTATATAGAAATATAATATGGGTTTCTGTATAAAACTATTGTACAACTTTTTTTTCTCTAAAAAAAAGACAATATTGCATGTTTTCACACACCTCTTTTTTTTTTCTATAGGAGAAATAAATTCACGGTCAAAGTCAATATATATATATATATATATATATATATGTAGAGTAAAGGAAAATTGATACCACTTGACAAATTAGTTTTAGGTTTCTTGATTAGGCCGTGGAACCTGGTGAGTGAGCTGTGAAAGGTAAAGGCAATGGGCTACTTTTACTCTGTTTATTTTTTGTTGTTCTCGAAAACCTTTTAGATTCCTCCTACGAAGTTTAGAGCAAGTCAAAGATTGTCTTTGTGCACCTGCCACAACACAATACCTTTCACATTAAAGTGAATTGGATTATGTGTTGGCTTCGTTCCTCGCATACTTGTCCCAACATTCTTTAGGCTACGCTCGTTTTAAGGACAAAGGGGTTTTAAAATTGTAATCCACTCAGATTCAAAACCCGTCACATAATAATAAATAAATAATAATAATAATAATGTCACGTAAGAAAAAAAATATTGTTCCAAAATGATTATTAGTTTTTAATGTAATATAAATTATTTTTATAATATTAATAATATGAACTACAAAAATTAAAAAAAAATCATAATTATAAACTTAATTATATAAAAATGTTATTTTCCTTCGTTTATTGTTAATTTTTCTTTATCTGTTTAAAATAACCTGGATTCACAATTATAATGACACAAAGGTGATAACATTCATTATATTGCAATTTCACCATTAGTGGAATGTTATTAATATTCATGTTGCAAAATGTTGACATTCTTTATAATTTAAATTGTGTGTGCATATTTTTATTTTAATTATATATTTAATTAAATTTATTTATTTTAAAATTATGAAAACTTGATCATGCTACTATGTTTTATCTAAAAATATAAATTATAATTTTTATTTAAATATTTAGGACTTTGTGATTAATTTGAAACATGGAAGACTACTAAAAATTATAGGCCAAAAATGAAAAAAAAATTGATGAATTTAAAGGATTTTACAAAGACAAGTAATTAGGGTTTGAAGAGATAAATCATAGTAGATGTTTAAATATGTGAATCAGCAAAAACAGAGTTGTTTAAATATGTTTATTTTTTGTAGAAAATAAGAACTTAAATTTTCAAGTAACAGAAATTGTCGACATAACTAAATTTACTTAATTTGAGAAATATATGAACTTAATTAACTAAAAAAAAATCGAAAGACAACAATCATGAAATCAAAGTACAATCATGTCCATTATTATTTAGCGAACTTTAAAATGTTCCATTTTAAGGTAAAATATTATTATATGGAATGATGGCATGCAATGTAAATGAAAATACCCTTAGTTGGTCTAACTTCCATTTATTTTTTATCTGTATATTTTTTAATAAAAAATAGTTTTATTTACATGTCTATTTATAAGTTTTATAAACTATTAGTAATATTTTAAAATATATTATTACATTTTAAAAAATTAAAAATTTAAAAAATTCATATAAGATAAAATAATAATTATAAATTTATACGATATCTTTAAAAAATACTGATGACTAAATAAGCTTTTAAGTCAATATACATTAGCAAAAATGATATGTTAATATGATTTGACCATTTTGATCATTAGGTACTCTTTTTCAACGACCTATTTGTTAGGTAGCTAAAATTTTATCAACAGAATTATCAATGCTAAATTCGTAAATCTCCTACGAAACATTCTAAAAATGAGTTAATATTTCTAATTTTTATATGAATTTTATTGGGTTATATTGACATTGTAACATTTTTACATTATTATTTAATTACAGATTATAGCACAATTAAAATTATTAATTTTATATAACAATTATTTTTAAAATTATATTCAAAGTGATTTTTGATTGATTAACTGCATAAATATTTATAAATTGACGTGTTCCAAAATTAAATTCCTTTTATATGAATTTTATATAACAATTATTTCACGCATCGACCCAAGAAAAAATGTCTAAGCATTTATCATATGCAAAAGAGCTTTAAAAACCTCATTTCACTCTTATTATGGGAAAAAAAAAGGATAATGATATTTTCACAAAGAAAAGTACCTCATGGACGTTCAGATGGCTGTTACCTATTGGCCCCCACCCTACCTAAGTATGACTCGATATTATCTTTTATCAAATCATCATGCACTTGTATGCTCATTATTAAACAAGAAGTCTTACATATCATTATATAAACTAACACATGTAACTTAGATAGGAAGTAGGACTACAGCAACCCTGCCCAATGTAATTTATCTGAGCTTGTTAATAAAAAAATAAAATTAAACCAATCTTTATAAAAATAAAATTAGATTTATCTCCTATGGTTTGTTTGATTTGATGAAAAAGAAGAGAAAGGACCGTGGATGGAAACATTGGAAAGAAAATATAGAAATTTTCAATCCTTTCATTATTTGGAAGCATCAAAAGAGAGAAAGTAAATAAAAAAAAAATAGTGAAATTTCACTTTAAAATTTCTTCCAATTTGGAAAGAAATGAGAGAATAAACAAGTGTATAAATATATAATACAAAATTACCTTACCTGCATATCATATTTTCTATTTGAGATATTTATATAATTTTACATACATACAATTTTTCTTCTTTCTTTTCACTTTATCTTTCACCAAATAATGAAAAATCATTTCACTTTCTACTTTTTTTTTTTCCTTTCCCTTTCTTTTCTTCACTTTTTTTTATCCTAAACCAAAGATACCATTAAACTTTTAATATGTAAATTTAGTTATTAAATTATCATAAATAATTTTATTTAACATTTTTAATTTATAATAGTGCAAACCTTTATCTAATAAAAGAAAAGATACTAAAATATAATCATAAATAATACGAAGAAAATATAAGATAACGTTAATTATTTTTTAAAAAATGAAAACACTAATGAGACTTGTTACATGGGTGTGTGAGTATATACTCTTAAGATACTAGTATTGTTAACTAATTAATTATTAAGTTTTAATTCTTTAAAAATATATTATTAAAAAAAAGTTTTAAAGAGCTAAGACCATAACTTCAAGCACATGAACCCGACTGTGGACAAGTGCAGGAGTGTGAAAAAAAATTGGTTCAAACCGAATTGGTTTTGAACTCAACATGAATTAAATTGCTTTAGCGTCAAATCAATTAATTTAAAACGATTTGAACTGATTTTTAAAATAAGTTTGGTTTGAATCGAATTATTTTTCAAAACCAATTAAGTTATTCAAACTATTTATTATAGTTTTAATAAAAAATGTTTAAAAATTATTTTGAAATTAGTTTGGTTCTTAAACCAATTTGAAATTAATTTATAATCAGTTATTTAAAACCAAACTACTTTAAAGAATCGATTCTTTAAAATAGTTCGGTTCTTTTTGGTTTAGTTTGATTTGTTTTTTTTATTATTATTATTGATTCTTGCACACCCCTAAATCAGGATTATTTGAGCCACAAAACACAAATATTAAACTGTGGGCTCGATTTCTATATTGAATTGAATGAGCGTAGTACAAACTTTAAAACGGTCAAAGGTGATTTAATACTATATATTATAAAACTGGCATCAGATTTGGGGTGTTACCTGTTAACAGTGGACTTTATTGTCCACAAAATTCTTTGTTACTCAACTTATATGAAAAAGACTGTTTATTGCTAATTTATGCATGTATTAGATAAGTTAACACTGAGGGAAGAGAAAAGGTGTTAAAAAAAGAAAAAAGTAGTGGTAAACGAACAGGATGCAACATGCTTGAAGGTCAACCCTTTTTCTGACGTGAGACTGAGCCATGAACATTGCTTTCTGCTGAAGCATTGCATTTGTGATAAGTGATAACTCATCCATGTGCCTCCATCAAACGAGTATCTCATTTCAGGATTTTGGTTTACATATATGTTAGTTAAGTTAATTTTAAAATACAATAATTAATTTGTTTTGAATACGTACGGTATATATTTGAAAATTTAATTTAGAGGAATCAATATGTGTGTGTATATATATATATATATATATATATATATGTATATATATCGGATGAAAGTTAATTAGTAATTACATTAGTACTTAAAAAAGTTATATGCAATTTTCATTTGATCTAAATCGTAAACATATGGTTTAATAATTTTTCATTCCTCGCAATAAAAAATATTAAAATACATTTTTTCATAATTAAAACAATAGTTCAATAATATTTCTTCCATCTTAAAATAAGTGTGGTTCTAAATTATTTTATACAGATTAAAAAAGTAGTAAATAAATAAAATAGAATAATAACTTTACAAAATTAATATTATTAAATAGATAAAAATATTAATATTAGATTCAAAAACTTAAATATTGATGAAAAAGAGTCATTAATATTAATTACATTGAAAAGTTAAATATAATATTTATTTTATATTTTTTTAAAATATAACATTTATTTTAAGAGGAGACAGTAGTATTGTAAAATATCCAAATTAACATATAAAATTCAATATAAGTATTACTTAAAATATTGTATACATTATAATTATAGATACATTATAATTATGTTTTAAATTTTAGTGTACTTCTAATGTAATTTAAGAAAATTGTATTTCTGTAAAAAAAAAAAAAAAAAAAAGAATATTTGATTAATAACAATGGTATACTATGCCATGGTGTGCCTGCCGACTTGTAAGCGAAAAGTTGCGGTGCTTGATGCACGTGACATCAGGGAACGCTGCGCTTCCTTCGCTCGTGTTTAACGATATTCACTCGCTTTTCAACGGCTTCTCGTTGACTTTGCTTCTATCATGAAAACAAATGCGCACAAATCACAAAGTTCCAGTGTTCCCCTTTATATTTTTTAAATTTTAAGTTAATTTTACTCAGGAAAAATTTAAATCTTTTTAACCACTAAAATTCTGAAATACTTAAATTCTCATTTTCGATTCCACTATATCATTACATTTCAAATGTTTAGATAGAAAATGAGAATTTAAGAGTTTTATAAAATAGAGAGTTGACAATAAAAAAATAAATTTAATTAATTTTAAAATAAAATATATTTAAGAACTTATTTTAAATACATTGATATTAGTTAAGAAATGAGAATAATTAAACTATTCAGATCAAATAACACTTTATAATTTCGTCTCTTTACAAATGAATATGAATATTTAATTTTTTACTATGACAGTAAATATTTATCTTCTTATTTAATATCTTTAAATATGACACTAACACACTAACTAATACTATATGTTCACTATATATTTTAAAAAGGATCATTTTTCTAATAAATAAGACGTAATAATCAAGTAAAAATGATAAAAAGACATTTTTAAGTTAAAATGATAAAAGTGAAAATCCATTTACACAATTATGATAATTTTAATAATTTACAAATTAACATAAATTAAAGAAATGTTAAATATAGTGTAAGATAAAAAAATTAATAATAAAAAATAGATAATAACAATGTATGTGTAATATTTATACATAAACTTTCTTTGTCTCAATTCATTTTAATAAAGAATAAAAAATGTTTATTTTAAATAGTTCAAACTATTTTTCCGTCACTTTTATTTTATCAATTTGACTTTGACGCATTTATTACTGGTCTTTTTTCTCACTTGATTTTCTGAGTTATCACAAGTACCAATTCAACAGGTGACTATAACAATTTTCCAACTCATTTGATCTGTTTTCTTTTAATTCTTCCTCGTCACCATACACTTTATCAGAATATATTAAGCAAGCCATGCAATTATTGTTTTAATTTTTTTAGTATAATAATCAACATAGTGTAACTCCTTAATAATAATCAATAGACAATTTTATTTTTTTAACTACGTAATTAAAAGTTCAATCTCCAGATTTGTACGTGAAAAAAACATTTGTGAGAAAAATTCAAAAATACCTCTTTAATACATTATATAAGAATTAAAAGTATTAATAGAAGAAATTAATCTTTTAAATAGATTCTCAATATATTGATAAATTAATTATTTATTCTCTATCAGAATACCTTAGACACATGAGTTCACCCCCCCAAAAAAAAGTACATGTATTTGTTTTAGATTATTTTATGCCTATTTTAACTAAAATATCAAACTCAAAAATAAAAACTCAAATATCTTTACAGCAATTGTTAGGAGGCAGGTCCACAAACAAACACAGTCCCACCTTGCAACTCCCTCCAAACGTTTGAACTTTTTTCTCCTAATTCTTTTCTCCAACATAACCTTTCTCAAATAATTATCACCCTCACACTCTCTCACCTTCTAAACTATTCACACATCCATTTATTATTTTATTAAGAAAAAGGGAATCACAAGATGATAAATTTTTATCAATATTATTCTTAAAAAGCATCACTCCAATTATTTTATTTATTTTCTTTTCCCCATTTATCAATCCCAAAATATTGTTTGGCCAAGGAAAGAAACCAAACCAAACCAGTCGCTCCTCACTGCTACCCCTCTCTACTCACTATTCTCTCTCATGAATGGTTAACATTAACATTTTCATTTCCATTTCCATTTCACTTTCATTATTACAACCATGCCATCGCGTCCGCCGCCACTCTCCCCTCCCGCCACCGCCGCTTCTCACCGGCGCGAAATATTCCTCTGCGGCGTAATCGGCGGCGCGCTCTTCCTAACAGCGCTAATAATCTCCGTCATGATTTTCATCTACCGCAAGCTCTCCTACTCCCGAACGGCGCCGTTCGAGCACAACCAGCGCCGTTTCTCGTACTCCGTTCTCCGCCGCGCCACGAACTCGTTCTCGCCCTCCACAAAGCTCGGCCACGGAGGCTTCGGTTCGGTTCACAAAGCAACCCTCCCTTCCGGCCAGACCGTGGCGCTTAAAGTGATGGACTCGCCCGGTTCACTTCAGGGAGAGAGAGAGTTCCACAATGAACTAACGCTGTGTTCGAATCTTAAATCTCCGTTTGTGATTTCGTTGCTCGGTTTTTCCTCGGACCGGCGTGGGAAAAAGCTGGTTTTGGTTTACGAGCTGATGCCGAACCGGAGTTTGCAGGACGCGCTTCTGGACCGAAGGTGTCCTGAGCTGATGAGCTGGGGGAAGAGGTTCGACGTCGCGGTTTCGGTGGCGATGGGATTGGAGTATTTGCATCATGAGTGTGACCCGCCGGTGATTCATGGTGATATTAAGCCGAGTAATGTGTTGCTGGATAGGGATTTTAGGGCGAAGATTGGGGATTTTGGGCTTGCTAGGGTTAAGAATGTGGAGGATCTGGGAATGGTGGATGAGAAGAAGAAAGATGAGGAATTTAGTGTTTTGGAGGGGGAGAGTGTGGTGGATGTTGACCGGTCGCCGGAGAGTTGTACGGTGAGGGTTGCGGAGTATTCGGATGCTTCGCCGGTGGGGGGTGATAAGTTAAGTGTTGTGTCTGATGGTGGGGGGTGTTTTGAGAGTGTGGATAGTGGGAGTGTGAGTGTGAATGTGAATGTGAATAAGAAGAAGTGTGGCGGTGGTGGTTCGGGGAGGGATTGGTGGTGGAGGCAGGAGAGTGGGGGAGGAGGGGAATCCGGGAGGGTGAAGGATTATGTGATGGAGTGGATCGGAAGTGAGATAAAGAAGGAGAGGCCGAAGAGCGAATGGGTTGATTCGTGTTCGTCGTCTTCTCCGAAGGTGGAGAATGAGAATGGGAATGGGAATGAGAAGAATAAGAGTAAGAAGAAGAAGGAGATGAAGAGGTTGGATTGGTGGGCTTCGCTTGATGAGGAGAAGGTGAAGGTGAAGGCAAAGAAGAATCGGAAGCCAAGGGAGTGGTGGAAGGAGGAGTTTTGCGAGGAGTTGTCGAAGAAGAGTAGGAAGAAGAAGAGGGGGTTGGAGTGGTGGCAGAGGGAGGAGGAAGGGGTGGAGCAGAAGAGGAAAAGGAAGAATAAGGGGAGTAGAGGGAGTATTGATTGGTGGTTGGATGGGTTGAGTGGGGAGATAAGGAACAATGGGAGGAGGAATAGCCAGGATTGGGGGGTTAGTGGGGATGTGCCAAAGAGTGGTGGGATTAGCAGCACGCCTAGTATGAGGGGGACTGTGTGTTACATTGCTCCTGAGTATGGTGGTGGAGGCCAATTGTCTGAGAAGTGTGATGTGTACAGTTTTGGGGTTCTGCTTTTGGTTCTCGTGGCCGGGAGGCGACCGCTGCAGGTGACCGCCTCACCGATTTCGGAGTTTGAGAGGGCCAATTTGATTTCCTGGGCCAGGCAGCTTGCTCACAATGGGAGGCTTTTGGATCTTGTTGACACTTCTATCCATTCCTTGGATAAGGAGCAGGCGCTGCTCTGCATCACTATTGCCTTGTTGTGTTTGCAGAGGTCCCCAGGGAAGAGGCCTTCCATGAAGGAGGTTGTGGGGATGCTTAGTGGGGAAGCTGAGCCGCCACACTTGCCTTTCGAGTTCTCGCCTTCACCGCCATCGAATTTCCCGTTCAAGACTAGAAAGAAGGCTCGGTGAGTGTGTGTAATAATGGTTGTTCTTGTCATGATCATTAACTTGTGAGAGAGTGTATGGTTTTAGTTTTAGGTAAACTCTAATTGATTTTCTTCGTCACCAATTTGTAGAAACTAATGCAGAAAAGAAAAGGGGGAAAAATAGTGTTACAAGCCTTATTTCATAAATCCATTTCTTCCCTTTCTGATTTTTGTTTTGTTATGGTTCTTTCTTTCTTTCTATCATATGACTGTTTATTCTGACCTGGTTCTTGCTTTTTAATCTGAAATAACTTTTTGGGTGCATGATTCTGGCACGAATAACATGTCTTTGCCTCTACAAAGTTGTTGAATTTCAGGAAATTTCGGGTCCTTTAAAGTTGAAAGAACATTTCTTTTACTTTTGAAGCTATTTGGCTTGGCCCCCTTTTTAAAGAATATTTTTGTTTAGTGCCTTCTGACTCTAACTGTGCGAGATTTTCAATTTTCATGACCTTAGTGTCTGCAAAGGACCTAAGGAAGATTTTTTTATCTTTTTGGTTGTTCAAACTTTATAAAGTTATATGCACATTTTGCCATTGCTGGTAGTATCGGTTTCAGTTGCAGCGAACACATCGTGGCCCCATTCGCGTCTTCTACAAGTAATTATGATGTTACTTTGAGCTAAGTGGAGGCTCCACTGTCCCTGGAAATGAAAGAAGAATAATATCATTTTATCATCAGTGCTTGGACCTACGACAAGCCTTTCTTTCTTAAGCTTTAACTCCTTTGGAACAAATTAAGAGCACAGATTCTTATTGAAAAGCTATTGCTAACCATCCTTGAAAAACCTAACAAAATAATTAGTTGTATATGGCTGGCTCTTCAATAGAAGCATAGAAATACCCTTTTATTTTTAATGTCAATATTCCATGATGCCATAGCAATGTCTTTTTCCCAATCCTACAATAGAGATCAACTTTTTCTAAAGTTTTGGGAAAGTTTGCGCTTGGTAATTCTATTTTTGAATTGACTGCCCTTACTCATATCTTGGATGACCTGTGGTTTAAGGACTCAGATGCCTGTAATTGCTGCACAATTGGGGTAGCAAAGTTTTCGTACAAAAATTAAGTCATTTGTGCATTTGCCAATATATTGCCTGACTCTGATCAGTCATAGTGCATAATTTATGGAAATGATTTGAATTTAGCAAGTATTAGCAATTAAAGAATTAATGAAAACAAATTTAGCAATGATGTTGTAAGCCCCTGTATGAACTTCAAGGTCTGACAATATGTTGTTGCAATACTATGCAATTTTGTAACTACTGTAGGATACATCTTGTTCATGCTTCTTGGTTGGTAAGTTTCAAGACTTGAAATCATTGACCTCATCTAAGATTTAACTAACAATTTGTTCCGTGCTGCCTTTCTAAAATATCCTATTGATGTTTTCACATGGTATGCATCCATCCTCAATTTCTTATTGTTACTTGCTGATTTATTTCCGTGTAGTTATTAGTATAATCTTCTTAATATTGACATGATACACTGAACTAGAAATTTTGTACTTTACTTTTAACAAAACCATGTCATCAAAGAGGGAACATCAGTTCATATGAAGCTGAATAAAAATGGTGGGAATATGGCAGGTACAAACGTACTAGATTCTGACTTCTGGGTTTATCCGCTTGTGTAGCCTAACTTGCATTGCTGAAAAAGCTTAACTTCTTGCATGTTGGGAGCCATTAAGCCAATGCGAATCCAAAGTAGTAACAGGACACTTGTAATCATAGTGAGGTAGGCGTGGCTAGCAGAGCCTTCAATACTTATTAAAGAATAAAAAAATAAAAAAGAATTAATGAAAATTAATATTTTAATATGCGCAATGGATATAATAAATTATATAATTAAAATGTATAATTGGATAAAATTATTAAATGTTTTATATAATTAAAATTTGTAATAGATAATATTTTTTAATCATATAAATTCTATTTTGAATTTAAGATGAACCGTTTATATTGTGTTAAAAAAGTTATTTTTAATTATTGGTATTTTTAAATAATAAAATTTAATTTATAAATAAAGATGAAAAGGGTAGATAAAAGAGATAACGGGTTATAAAATCAAGTATGCTGATAAAGATGAAAGAGAAGTGGTTTGAGATGGATAAAAGAAATTTCTTTTTTTGTGTGATTGTTAAATCAAATTAAACTTAAGAATAAAATTTAAAAATATATTTTAACGGAATTAAAAGTTAAAATAATAAATTAAATATCCAATATAGAGAATTAGAATATGACATGTTCAACAAGAGTGAAAATAACTTAAAGTGCTCTTATCTAACATTACTCTTAAAAATACTTACGTAAAAATAACTTCTAAAAACACATCTATTTAAAAATGAAGATTCAAATTTATGATATAAGAGGAGATTATAATGTTTAATATATTAAAAAGAAAAATACTAATCAGTGTGTTAAAGACACTAATTAAGAAATAACAAATAGAAGGTTTTTATTGAAAAGTATAACAATACAATGCTTTACCATTTCTAATGCAACTCTAATAATAAAAACTTTCTATTTATTAATTTTTAACTAATTCTCTTAGGCGTTGGTTAGCAAGACTTATTGTAAAATGAATGTAATGTTTATTTATTAATTTATTTTGAATCTTGTACAATTATTTTAAGTAGACTGCTTAACTTGCATTTGGCAAAGAAAAATGTATATATGGTTGCTTAATGAATTCAATAATGTACATTAAACTAAGACTTAGTTGTGGTGATAATTGGCATGCCCGTGCAAGTGTGTAATTTTTCTTCTCTTGCCATGTGTGAATCCAACAATGTGCGATGAATTGGTGGATGTTATCCTTAGCGCAAAAACCACATCTAAATTGGTTGGTTCCTTGGTGGCATCACGATATGAGATGAATGATGCGTTACATTGGGTAGCTTAAATTTGCGATACAGTTTGGAGTATGGTTGTTGTGTGAAATAAATAACTACAGAAGTGGTCCATGTACAAGTAATGAATTTATTACTACTTACTAGTGGTTGCACTGCACATTCATAAATGCGATAGGATTTGAAATATGATGGACCACGTATCAAACCCTGAGGAATATCAAAGAACTTCGATTAGGCTATGAAATAATTAGTTTCCCCTTTTAAAGTTTAATATGTTTTAAATAATCATTTTTAAAAAAAAATTAGGAAGTTGTTGTTTTTAAATTTTATTTTTTATTTTGAATTATTTACCAAATAAAATAATTTCGCATTAATAAAATAGAAAATAATTGTTTCAAATTAATTTATATTATTAATATTAATTTTTTTTAACAAATTAAATCTTTATATACAACTTTGTAGTGATAATTATTTTAAAATATATGAGATCTTTATTAGCTTGACTTGTACATGGAATTGTTAATGGATAGGCATTCTCAGGTTAACTCTTATTGGGCCAAGTCTAATGTCTTCATTTAGCTATTCATTCACTGAAGTCCATCTAAGGGCTTCATCAAACAATACCACCATCTTAAGCTCATTGAAATTTGGACCAAAGAATGAAAGTTTCTTTGGCAATCCATGAAAACAAAACATACAGAGCTAGGCTGTTACTTCTTATACCCCAAAATATGGAGAAAGCATGCATTGGAGCAAGAGACCATTGTAATATGCCAATACATACAAGATCATATTATAATCTTGCAACAAATGGGGATGTCACTTTTGCCTCAGTGGTTACATCCACTATGGGTGAATATGTAAGGTTGTGTTCATTTCCTTCAATAGAGTAAATGCACACACTATTAGGCCACATCAAAAATAGACTCAAGCATATAATCAAGAGAGAAGTTATGGCCACATTGTTGATTTCATTAATTTAGTACTTAAGGGGGCGCAAAGTTTACCAATTACTAGTATTTCGTTAGTTCAAGCAGCTTAATATTCGTTAGATACATTGTTCGCTAAGAGGAACAACTGGAAGAAATGATCTCATCTAGCCATGTTGATACAGAAGCTCGCACTCTGGCCACGGATTATGCTCAAACAAAGACCAATTA
>PYAF01005630.1:1462370-1499128 GCA_007407185.1 Glycine tomentella
GACATTAACTAATGTAAACAAGTAAATAGATTATAATGATATGTAGAGAAATGTAGCTAAGGCAACCCACACTCAATGCTCCTCCCAATGAAATGGTATTGATTACTATATTCAGTTATCTAAGCTATTTGGCTAATGTGTTCCTCTTATATTGACTAAGTCTTGATTTCTCCTCAACTTAGTTCTTTAACCCACAATAAAACCCTAATCTCTTAGTGATTTCCTGGAAGTTAAGCATTAAGTAAACATATAAATAAGATAAGCCACAAGCACCCATCCCTATGTCTAGGTGATGTTAGCAAGATACCACACTTGGTTCCAAGACTAGAGTCCCAATATGTCTATTGTGAACTCTAACTCTAAACTCTCACCTAGGTTAGCTAAGTCTAGGAAAGAGATGAAAAGATTAAGACAAAGTGCAGTAAAATAACCTTTGATAAATGAAAATATAGCATTCAATACATCTCAATGGAAATTACATTAAGTGCTTGGCCCTAGCTACAAAATAAAACTAGCCAACCCTAGTCATGGTTGGCATGGAGCTTACAAAAGAAATGTGCCCAGCTGAAGTACAAGGAAGGAGAAGATGAAGAAGAATCTCCACTTAATCTTCAACTCCCAAGCCCTAGCTAAGCCTTCCCAAGCTTCTAAGAACCTTAAGTGTGTGCTTTCTTTTGTGCCAAAAAAAAAACGTGCATTCAATGCTGAAGAGGAGGTATTTGTAATAGGAGGGTGAAAGCCCATTTTTGCCCTCCTTAAATCGCCAAAATTACAGATTCATCAGTCTCCCACGTTGGTAGCGTGGGAATCCGCGTTGGTAGCGCGGCCAGACAGAGAGGAAAAGGTTGAATCCTGCTTCAATGGCGCTGATGGTGCCAACTTCACGCTGACGGCGCGGATAGGCAGACGCTGCGGCGCTGGTGGCGCGGATATCACGCTGGAGGCGTGAGATGGCAGAGGAAAATCCTTCTATTGCAGGCTTTTGGCGCTGGCAGCGCGGAACCCGCGCTGGTAGCGCGGCAAACTTCCTCCTGATTCCTTGCCTTGTTGAATTCCTGCCATGAATTGCACAATTGACTTAAAATAAGGCTTCTAAGGAATTGTCAGTGATTATGACATTCATGAGCAATAATTGATACACTTTTTGACTAATTCCTTGGTTCTTTTGGCTTGAAAACACTATATGCTAAGAGCCTATCAATGCGTGATTACAATGATATTATGTCTTAAATTTTCGTGACATTGAAAATTATGCATAACCTATTTCACGCCCTTAAGTAAGGGTTAATGTGGATAAGGATTTACTAGATGCAAACTTTAGATTTTGTCAAGGTAAGAAATGTTCAATAAAGAAATGTAATTTTAATTACCAGAAATATTTTGGTAATTTAAGTATTTTCGACGAAAAATTCCCGTCAGAAATGTAAAAAATTATTAATTGATGTTTTTAATTTGTTATATGAAATATTAAAGCCTTATTTTATATTTTCTAATAAATATTGTTTATTGTCTTAAAAAATTTAATAATATATTTATTGAAATTAAGAAAATAAGTAAGTATATTTTAGTAAAATTTACTCCTAATAATTAAATATTACTGCCTTAAGCAATGTTAATATATAGTTAAAATAAGTAATTTGTATAATATTAAAATGCACGACATTATATGTAAATGGATTTTCACTTTATCATTTTAAAGGAATTTTAACTTAAAAATGTTCCTTTATCATTCTCACTTAATTAAGTCTTATTTATTAAACAACACTAGTATCTTAATTAAGAGTCATTATACACACACACTCAAATAAGTCTCATTAGTATTTTTATTAAATAACTAACATTATTAATCATTTATCCTCTAAATATTATTTATGATTGTATTTTTTTTTCTTTCCTTTCATTTATTAGATAAAGACTTGCACTATTATGAATCAAAAATTGTTAAATAAAATTATCTATGATAATATTATAAATGCTTTTACATTTTAAATGTTTAATGATATCTCTTTTGCTATTTTATAGAAAATATTAAAAATATCAATAAACGATTAAAGCATGCCTTACCGAATAAATTAAAAAAAAATTATAAATACAAAAAAAAATTAAAATATAATTCAAATATTTCCGATAGAAAATTTCTGTCGAAAAATCCGTCAGAAGTTCAAAAGTTTCCCATGGAATATTTTCCGACGAAAAATTCCGTCAGAAATGTAAAAAATTTCTACTTAATATTTTTTGCCGGAAAAGTTCGTCAGAAATGCTTAAATTACCAACAGAATATTTCTTTATTGAACATCAATTAATAATATTTTTTTAATACTAAATTATCAATCAATTCGAACTGGAAGTATACATTGTAAAGAAATGTAATTTTAATTACCAGAAATATTTTGGTAATTTAAGTATTTTCGACGAAAAATTCCCGTCAGAAATGTAAAAAATTATTAATTGATGTTTTTAATTTGTTATATGAAATATTAAAGCCTTATTTTATATTTTCTAATAAATATTGTTTATTGTCTTAAAAAATTTAATAATATATTTATTGAAATTAAGAAAATAAGTAAGTATATTTTAGTAAAATTTACTCCTAATAATTAAATATTACTGCCTTAAGCAATGTTAATATATAGTTAAAATAAGTAATTTGTATAATATTAAAATGCACGACATTATATGTAAATGGATTTTCACTTTATCATTTTAAAGGAATTTTAACTTAAAAATGTTCCTTTATCATTCTCACTTAATTAAGTCTTATTTATTAAACAACACTAGTATCTTAATTAAGAGTCATTATACACACACACTCAAATAAGTCTCATTAGTATTTTTATTAAATAACTAACATTATTAATCATTTATCCTCTAAATATTATTTATGATTGTATTTTTTTTTCTTTCCTTTCATTTATTAGATAAAGACTTGCACTATTATGAATCAAAAATTGTTAAATAAAATTATCTATGATAATATTATAAATGCTTTTACATTTTAAATGTTTAATGATATCTCTTTTGCTATTTTATAGAAAATATTAAAAATATCAATAAACGATTAAAGCATGCCTTACCGAATAAATTAAAAAAAAATTATAAATACAAAAAAAAATTAAAATATAATTCAAATATTTCCGATAGAAAATTTCTGTCGAAAAATCCGTCAGAAGTTCAAAAGTTTCCCATGGAATATTTTCCGACGAAAAATTCCGTCAGAAATGTAAAAAATTTCTACTTAATATTTTTTGCCGGAAAAGTTCGTCAGAAATGCTTAAATTACCAACAGAATATTTCTTTATTGAACATCAATTAATAATATTTTTTTAATACTAAATTATCAATCAATTCGAACTGGAAGTATACATTGTAAAGAAATGTAATTTTAATTACCAGTGGAGAGAAGGAACAATCATATTTATTTTTGGGGTAAGATGTTAATATATAGTATACATTTCAAATATTCATAATTATTAAGCCTGTTTTAACAATGCATATATATATATATATATATATATATATATAAAGTTTTTTCAAGAATGTTTTTTCACGTAGAGTTTGATTCCCTACTCTTAGTCTTTTCAAAACTAAATTTTACTATGGACATCTATGACTTAGTTAGAGTACATCTATATTGACTATTTAATTCATAAAGTTATTAAAGTATTGAATAAAAATAAATATTAAACACACATAAAAATAATTAACTACACAATGAACTATAATTTCCGCTTTGTATCTTACACAATTAAAAAAAAAACTAGTTTACGTATAAATTAACTACATTGGACCATTTAAACACAAATAGTAAAACGGGCCGGACAATAGTCCATCGCACAAAAACCTAACAAATTCAATCCAAAGGGTTATATAGTGCTTCCCTCTCCACATTCCGCGATAAGCTTAGCTGAAACTGTTGAAGCGGCTCGCCGCAAGCGTCCTCAAGTGTGGCAGAGGAAAGGTTTGGCTTGACCCCAATGAAGTCAAGGAAATCTCCATGGCTAATTCTCGTACGCACTCCCTCTCCGTTTTTTTTTTTTGAGTTTTAATGATGATTATGATTTATGTTTCACTGTTTTCTATTTAGTTTTCATAGGATCTGAACCTTTTCGGGACTTTTGACCGTTTGTGAGAATATATGCAAATGCAAACGCAAGCTATTTTACTTTGCGAAGGCGATATCACTGCACTTTATCTTTTAGTATTTTTTTTCTTCTTCCAATGATTGCCAATGTTTAGGTTAAACTAGAATGCCTTTACAATGTTCTGTTGTTTTTAAACACTTGGGGGTTTTGATTTTCAGGCCAAAACATAAGGAAGCTGGTTAAGGATGGGTTTGTCATCAGGAAGCCCTCCCAGATTCACTCTCGCTCACGTGCCCGCCGAATGAAGGAAGCCAAGAGGAAAAGGACGTCACTCTGGATATGGTATTTTTATTCCCAACCCTAATTATCCTAATGTTTTGGGGATTCCACCCATGTTAGGCCCTGTTTGGAAGAGGTGTAAAGTCTATTTGGATTTATTTATGATATATAACCACTTGTGTTAGTTTTTGAGGTAGTTTATGACATAGCTTGTTATATGTCTATATTCTGTTTTCAGAATTAAGCTCTAGTCTACATTGTTGCTTATAAAACAGCTTACAATTATTTGAAAATAGTTTAATTCCACTCTGACTTTGATTATAAAACCAGTTTATATGTATGTGCTTGCATATTAAGTACTTATTCGATAAGATTTTAATTAAGCTATTTATGCAAACGGTCCCTTAGTTTGTAATGTAATCTTACTTTATTATGTTCCTAGTCTCGTTTGTCACTTTATGTATTCTGTATTCATTATGAAATTCTATGATATTGTAAAGATTTTACCAAGTTGTTTGCCTTTTTGATAATTGCACTGGTCAATGTAATTGTTTTGTGAAATATAGTTTGTATGGAATATTTAGGGGTGCAAAGGCAGGAAATTGTGTGATTACTTATAGTGTTTGCCTGAATGCTACTAGGTAAGCGTAAGGGTACACGGGAGGCAAGTACTGGGAATCTAAGAAGATTGACAAGCACATGTACATGAAGGTCAAGGGTAATGTTTTCAAGAACAAGAGAGTTTTAATGGAGAGCATTCATAAGTCCAAAGCCGAGAAGGCAAGAGAGAAGACCTTGTTCGATCAATTTGAGGCCAAACGTTCCAAGAACAAGGCCAGCAGAGAGAGGAAAATTGCTCGGACGGAGGAGCCATTGACCCAAGTGAGTTTCATACTGTATTGAGAGACTATTTACATGCAAATGTAGTGAATTTGTGTTTTCTTGGTTGTTGAAATAGGAGTTGAAGCAAAGACCAGAAAAGACAATATGCACAGTTGTTTTCATTACTTGTTTTTCTATCTATACAGGTTTTTCATTTTGATGTGCATTTGGATGTACAAAAAATTGCTGATGCCACTATAGACAAGGATGAGGTATACTTTCTTAATTCCTAATTATCACTGCTAGTCTAATACTATTTTCAAAATCTACATGTTCAACATAATGAAAACAACTGTGCATATCGTCTTTTCTAGTTAACTTGTGGGTTTTTGCTTCATTATCTTACTCTGGTGATCTTGTTTGTCTCATCCGACAGTCTCATGCTGGGAAGGTTGTAGAAAGGCATTGGTATGAAAAGAACAAGCATATATTTCCTGGTTCAAGATGGGAGGTACTCTCTCTCTCTCTCTCTCGCTCGCTCGCTTGTGTGTGCATACTGCTGGGAAGGTTGTATAAAGGCATTGGTATGAAAAGAACAAGGCATTTGTGTTTTTAGCAGAGCTATTTTTGTGTAAGGTACCAGCTGTAAACCTGTGACTGTGAGTGATTCACACTTCACTCTCTCTAGTCTATTCCCATGGCTTCTCTTCTCACCCTGGCTGAAAGAAAAAAAGGTTCTCGTATTTTAGTTTTTAGTTTTTAATTTTCATTACTTAAGTATTTGGTGTGTAAGTTTCATGTGTTAATAGATGAATTTTAGTGTCATAATATATGGCGGAGTGGTGTTCACTAAACCTCTAAATACCCAGCAGGAGTGATAATTTATGTTGTATATTTGAATATGGTTAATAAACTTGAGGACTGAGTAGGTTGCTCCTATGGTTATCTATTTGGTCAGACATACTATATAAGTTGTTCGTTTAATTTAAAAGAGTTCATTGTATACATTCCATTAGTTAGGATTATTTGTTTCCTATGTTCAGGTACTATAGTTAATGGAGAGCATAATCAAGAGTGAAAAGAGTGAAACATCAATCCTTGTAAGATTCACTGGACTCTAGAAATATTTCTTTTCCTCCTGCATGTTTCTTTCTCTATTGATTTTGTGATAATTCAAACAGGAAGTTAATAACATTGATGCAGCTGGTGTGTAAGAGTAGAGTCTGGACAGAAGACAAGTTTTAAGGGTCTATTGTTGTCCAGGTGCCTAAAATTTGTCCACATAGCTTTGATTATTCATTGTTCATGAATAATGTTTGTCAGCAAGTGTATTACAATATTTGACAGGTAAATTCAGCAATTAAATTCAGCAAGTGTGTTACAATATTTGACAGGTAAATTACCTATCATCCTCAAAACATAATATAGATATTTGGTACAATGACTTCATGGCAATTGGCAAGGACTATTTAGCATAGAAATGGAGTTCATTTTATTTAGGTAAATGCTGGCTAGAGATAAAAGCAGCAATTAAGGAATTGTTCTTGATTTATGTCCCAAAGTTAAGCTCTATCAGTTTTGCTTGTTTGGAAGTTCTTACTAGGAGTAATACCTAAAAACTATAATTTTACACCAATTAATTTTCAAAAATCTTGTGGTTATAGAATTTTGAGAACAACATATCTAGCTGTCTCACTTGAAATTACTTTGATTACAAACTTTAAGTTACTGAGAATAGCTACCATGTTTTTTTTTGTTACTTAATGAATGTTAATAACAGGTACATTTATACCAAAACATTTGTACAATATGCTTAATACCAAATGCTGAAAGAATTGGGACTACACTCGCTTTGTGGATGCCATCCATAATGGAGAAGGCAAATGATGGACTGCCAAGGTTAGCATAAATTGTTTCTGTTTTTTCTCACTAATTTTATTTTCTTTTTTCTATCTTCTTCAATTCCTTTTCTATCAGGCCAAACATGTATTATGCAACCAAAGAGAAGATAAAAACTTAATTGTCCTAGAGCTGGTTTAATGGCAATGCCACACCTATGAAAATGCATATGCATTCCAGATCAATGAACTGAAGAAGTACACTACAGAATTGTATATGCTTTACTCTACCACTAAATATTGGCCTCTGTTTCTGCTTCCCTATAGCTACTCTGATACAACTTATACTCGAATGTTTATGATATGTAATGTATTGAGGCAATTTGGATAAGATAACAACAACTATACCTGCATTTAACTTAATATGAATTTCTGATTGTCCCTTCTTTAAGGAATAGACACATGGTTCAGATTTTGTTTGCCTTACCTATTTAAGGGTATGGGGATGGTCATCATAAGTGTTGTTGATTCACTTGGTGCCATAATGTTATGTGTTTGTGTGTTCGTGTGTAGGAAAGTGAACAGTGAACACTAATGAGTAGTGTGTGATAATGTTTTGGTTATTCACCTCTACTCTTCAAATAAATTGGCTTATGCTGAATGTTCTAGCATATTTGTCTTTCCTACAATGGCTTTTTCATTCATTTATAGTTGTGGTAAATTGAACTGATGTTTGGGTAAAATAGTATCATGGAGTGATGGCTGAGTTTGAAACATATGAATAGAATAAGTTGTAGAAAATTAATTATTGACTGTTTTCACGCATAAATCCGTCGCTATTTTCTCATAAGTGTATTTTCGACAGAAAAATCCATTGGAAAATTCTGATGTATAGATTCTTCGAAACATTCCGATGAAATAATATGTTTGAAATTTCCAACGGATCTTTCCGATGGATCATTCCGTTGGAAATTACTGACGGATCATTCCGTTGGAAATTACCCACGATACTTACCGACGGATTGTTCCTTTGGAAACTATCGAAGGAGCTTCCGTCGGAAATTTTTCACGATACTTACCGACGGATATTTTTGTCAAAAATTTCCAATGGACACAAAAATTCATCGGATAAATTTCCAATGACCGTTTTACCGACAGATTTTTGTCTGTCGGAAATCCGTCGAAAATTTGTCGTTACTGACGAATTTATGATGTTACCGACGGATTTTGGCCGTCGGAAATTTCAATTTTTTTTGTATTGGGTATGGTGTTGGTGCTAATCCAAGGAAGCTAATCACTTTGCAGCCTATTATTGACTAGTTGAAGCCCAGGCTTTCAAGAATGGTAAGCATTTGTCTTGGTGAATCATTTTGATTATTTCTGTTTGAATAGTCCTTCAATTTATATTTTATCCTTCTTTAAAATTCCTCAAATTAAAGGTGGTGAAAATCCCTATCTAGTTTCAAAAGATCTTTTGCGGTGGGTGTGATAGTACTGCTAAAAAAGTAGCATGGGTTACCTAATATAGTGATTTGTAGCTAAGCCTAAAAATTAAAGGAGATTCGAGAGTTAAAAAATTCGAGTGGTTTAATTTAAGTCTTCTTGTTAAATGGAGGTGGAAGGTGCTTTATGAGGACCTGCATGCATATGCTTTATTGTGCAGGGTCTTGAAGGCTAGATACGGTTTGATTTTAGTTAATTTGCAAGTCTCAAAGTCAAACCTTCCTACTATTTGATGGAAAAACATTTGTAAATTAGGTTCCCATATAAAAATTTTGAGTATTAGGACCAGTTTTAGCTAGGTAGGGTTGAAGAAAAACAATTAGGAGTGGATCGTAATAATATTTTTTTTTGGGAGAAAACATGTTTTAGCTAAATTAAAAGACCTTTTTACCTAGACAGTTTAATGCTACTATATATAATATGTCAATTGATAAATACAAGAAAGTAGATGAGGTTGGTTATTGGTCATAATTAAGACGGTTGGGATAGTAGGCTAAACAGGATGCATATATAGTAAATCTGTTTTCTTCTACCGAGCGTATGAGAGGAAGTTTGATGTTTTGATGTTTAGTATATGAGTGGAAGTGGCAGTTGCAAAATTTTCTTTAAAAAAATTCTTCCAATTTAGCCTATGTTTGGCTGCAAAATCTATCCTCTTTCCAAGATGTTTGGCATATATGGTAATTTCTCGGCTTCAGAAATGTTTTGGAAACATGTTCCACCATATAAAAAGTACGTATAACTAGCCTTCTTTTGGCAATTATGTTATTGTTTTCCCACGCGATTAAATATTTTTAAGAAATTAATTCTATAGGAAATTCACTGTGTTTTTGCTAGCTCGTATACCACAGAAGGTGTTTTGCATTTATTGTTTACTTGCATGTTTGCTCATTATGTTTGGTCATTGTTGTATGTTTGGATGGGATTTTTTATGATTTTGCCTTCAAATGTAAAAGATCACTACTTGCATGTAGCACAGAGGACTGTTAATGTAAACAAAACATGATAAATTAACTATGGATGGTTTGTAATAACTTTTTTTCCTAAGTTGTTTATAATTTAGTTGCTATTATTTACTTTTTTGGTTGCTTTATTTCTTATAATTATGTAAATGCCATTTTGAAGATTGATCATAATTCAACTAGTACTATATTGTGTCAATTTATTTTATTAATTGACAAATAAAAAATCCTTTCAAAAGTCTTGTAAAAGTAAAATTAAAAAACTTATAATTAAACTGTTAATATGATCCTAATCAGAATCGAATCAAACTAAATTAAGGAAATTTAACTTAATCGATTGAGTGTTGATTTATCTTTTAGTAACTACTTCCAAAATCTAGACACATTTTCTCTTTTTTTCACAAACCAATTGATATGTCATTTCAAATTTTGAAGAAAAGTCAATCATATGATTGATTTTAATTGTTATAATAAGTCATTTGAATATCTTGTGACAAATTACCTTTCTTCTATTTGATGGAATAACACTTTAAATTAGGTTCCTACAAAACTTCTAGTACCAGTTTTAGCTAGGTAAGGTTGAAGAAAAAATAATTAAGAGTGGTAATATTGTTACTTTTTGGAGTCATGACTTCTTTTAGGAAGAAGGTTTACTCACTAAACTATACTAAATATTTCTTCTATTAATGTGGTCCGTAAAAGATAAAGCTGACAAGAGGAAGCTGGACTATTAATAATAAAATAAAATTCCAAGTTAGTCTATGCTTGGTTGCAAAAATCAATTCTCTTTCCAACATAGATGTTTGGCATATGATAATTTCGTGTCTTCAAGAATTTTTGGAAAAACATGTTCCTGTTGGATAATGTTCCGTTTAATGTTTGGTCCAAATTCTTAGGTGTTGATAAAGAGAATGTTGACTTGGGCTCAAATCTCTAGGATTGACCTCGGTCTATTTCCCGTTTAGGGTGCTGAAATCCCTAAACCTATTTCTCTCTATAAATACCACATTTATAGATGGAGGCAGCAAATCAGACTCGCACTGACGACAGAGAGCCAGTGATGTGAGAGAGTGCAGAACACAACAGTGGTAACGTAGAGTGTCTCCAGCATTTGGCTGTTGAGAATGTCTCCGAGAGGTTGAGAGCAACTCTTGTTGAGGTGTGTGTCTACCATTGTTGAGTGACTTCGGCTGGAGGTGTTGAGTGTTTGTAACCATTATTGTTGAGAATAGTGGATTGTTCTGGACTAGGTCTCGTGGGTTTTTCTTTTGGAGGTTTTCTCCCACGTAAAGCTATTTTGTGTTGTTATTCTCTCCCTTATCTCTCGTGCATCCTTCGTTGTTTGTTACACGTTTCTGCGCTATATTTACTATTTGATTGCTTGAGGGTTGAGTCCGATGACTCCCAGTGTTTTGTGGTTGGTTGAAGTGATACTCCCAACCGAAAAGGAGTGTGTGGTGCCGATTTCCACAACAGTTCCATATATAAAAAATATACTAGCCTTCTCTTGCAGTTTTTGTTACAGTATTCACCCAAGATTAAATATGCTAAAAAAGAATTTATTGTTTATTCCATAGGAAAATCACTCTGTTTTTTGCTTATTAATTGCACAGAATATTCCTTGCATTTGTTGTGTACTTGCAGCTTTGCTCGTTATGTTTGGTCAGTGCTGTATGCTTGTATGGGATTTTGTATGATTTTGCCATCAACCTCAAAAAATCACTATTTGCAGCACTAGGGACTGATCAAATGCAAAACATAAACTAAGTAGAAACAAGTTGGTTTAATTCTCTGATATATGGTTCTTTGGTCTCCTTGGATTTTTTTGGAATAATAAAATTTTGAATATCTTAAAAAATGTATATATATATATATTACCTCAATTTTAATAAATTTTAATCTATATGAATGAGATATTAAATAATTTTAAATTAATATAAAATTTTATATATATGATTTATGTGAAAAACTTTCAATTCAATGATAAATTCTAAAGAAAATTTTATTCAATTAAATAGTATAATAATTGATTAAAATTATATTAGTGTAATTTGATCTATTTTCATTATTTTAAATGTATAATATATAAATGATAATTACAATATTAAGAGTCAAATCATATGCCCATTCTTTGTAATTCACGGTGGTCTTATTATCGGACTCGTGCATGCTGCTTCTAATGATGAATGTTGATAGTGTATAGAAAAAAGTTTATATATCCCTTATTCGTGTGTTTCCGGTTCATGTCTCTCAAACACAAAATTGACATTATTTTAAAGTATTTACTTGTACTCAGTTTTCTTACATTACCCCACGAATAGAATTATATTCAATGAAAACCTTTTTTTTATTAGTGAGACAAGAATAAGAATACAATAATTAGGATCAGACAAGTGATTTAGATTAATCCTTAAAAGAAAAGTCTAATATAACTCAAATAATGTTAACCCTTATTGGAACATGCTGACATGGTTACAAAACTTCAGAATCATAATAACAACATTCTTAAAAACTTCAAAATCGCAGCAAAGACTCAATCAAAAAGAATTAACAGAACCACAAAGCTTTACAAACCAAGAATGAAGTCCTTGGCAATATTTATAATTGAACTAGCCCTAGCAACGTCCACCATGTCAATATTATGGAACCCTACTTGGTCAAACCGAGCTTCCACCTGCACCCCACACTTGACCAACATGGTCACAAACTCCTGTTGTCGATCCACCATGATGTCCCCATTGAACCCAACAACGAGGCACTTCCTCAATTTCCTCACATTATCAAGGTGCGGTCCCTTCAGCATAGGGTTGCAATACCTATGGTCACGGTCTGTCTCCTTAGGCAAAGCCAAATCCCATATCACGTCCAACACCGGCAAAGGCAACGTTTGGTCTGTCGCATATCTGAGCTCCGACGCCGTTCTCTTTTCCCCTCCAAACATGGGTTGGTTCATCACCAACCCACGAATCCTTAAAGGATCTAAATCCAAGTCAGCAACCTGCATGCATGGTAGCTCTATATTATTTCTAGTCCTTTGTATAACAAACAAATAGTCCTATCTTAAGATGAATTAATCATGGGTATGGCAAAAGAACTCGATGATACTTGTTTTTTAAACTATTAGGTGGAGGCAAGAACAATTTGTAAAATATTCATACTCGCAAATACCCAGACTTTAAAAATACTAAAATGCTCTTAATTATATATAAAATAAATGACTCTAATTTCTTTTTTGTATAAATATATATATATATATATATATATATATGTTTCAAAAATATTTACTTTTTAGCTTCTTTTTTAAAAAAAAATTGTCTAAAATTTTGAATTTTAACAAATATTCACACATGATTACCATAGATACTTGGAAATACTCCATCCGTTTCGGATTATATGATATTTTAGAAAATAAAACTTGTTTTAAAAGAGATATCATTTTATGAAATTAATATTGCATTAAATATTTTTTGAAGACTATTCTTAATATATAGTTAGTGAAAATAATCTATAGTAAAAATAAATGAGTTATTATTTAAAAAGATAAATGATATATTAAAAAGTAACCTAATGTTTTTTTTATGAAAATTCAAAAATTAATTACTTTTTTTAAATAGCTGTATAAAAACTTTAAACACGAGAAGGGATGAAGTATACTATAAAATTCATGAAATTCTTTTTAACATGTCCCTGTGTAGGACAAGTAGTATGGAAGGACTACTACTTATACTTGCCACATATTTCACTCTACTCATTGTCTTTCCTAATTAACTAATATTTTTATTTTAATTTATTCTTTTAATTTGTAACAAAGTCTATTAATGAGATACTAATTCATTTTTCATATAAGTAAATATATTTATTAGCCTATTAACAATATAAATTATTTTCATTCATTTAAATTATGGTTTTATGAATTAAAATTAGCTAGCTTTACTATTTTTTTCATATCATTCAGTTGGATCTTAGCTAAAAAATTATTGGCTTATAAAAAAAACCTGCATGGAAACGTTGAAGGCTATGTTTGCTCCGGAGTCACAGCCATAAATGTAGACTCTAGAAGCATCTCCATAATCTTTCAGCCACTGCTCTCCGTCGGGGTCGTTCATTTGTTTTTTCACCCACAAAACTGCGTCGCGCGCGTCCTGGTACATCGCCGGGAGACGGTTCTCCGGAGCGAGGCGGTAGGAGGCTGAGATGACGATGCAGGGGACGTCGCTGGCGATTTGCGTGCATTTTTTGTGGCAGCCGGGGTCGGCGGGGCTGAGGAACAGGAAGCCGCCGTTGTGGAAGTAGATCACGATGGGCAACCGCGCCACTGTGTTGTCGTTGGAAGGGAGCCTCGTTGGTCGGAAAATTCGAACCCATGTTTCTTTATTAGAGTCTAGGGTTATGTCTTTGCTGACGGTGGTGGTTCCCGGTGATGGCTCGGGGTTGGCATCGACGGTCAGGTTCTTGATGGCGCGAGTGACAGTGCCGTCCGGGTTGATAGTGATGCCAAGGTGCGTGTAGGGATCGAATTTGGACATGTTTTTTGTTTCCTTTTTTTTTTCTTTCTTTGGGTGTGGTTGTTTCGTTGAAGAAAGAGAGCTTATAATGGAAAATGTTGAAATTGTGATGAGTTTTAGGTTTTAGGTTAATGACACATGCATGCAACCACGTATGGTGAATGATAATTTTTCTTGGTGCGTGGAAGGGTAATTTACTGGACAGTAGATAGAGAAGGTCAGCCTAACATGTGTAACGTTTTGCACCAAGTGAATGGACAAAGTGTGTGTGTGTGTGTGTGTGTGTGTGTGTGTGTGTTGAGATGCGCTTGACAGGTTTCCCTGTTCCTACGCAAAAGGGTGTATTGTGGAGTCGCTAAAAAATTGGGGTTGGTGATGTAGATTTCATATTACTATCACCTTTCAAATATTTACAATATTTAACATTATAAGATTAATTTATGTAAGATATAATAGAGCATTGATGAAGCTGGTTCGCTCCAAATATAGTGGATTGGATGTAAAAGAAGAGAAAGATAATTAATAAGACAGAAAAGATAGGGAGATAACGTAAAAATGCCATAAATAAAGTGATAAAAAAGAAGAAATATAAATAATAAAAAATAGAATGGAAATGAGATGAAAGAGAAAGAAAATATATTTTGATTATTTTTCATGATAAGTAGTTATCCAGAAAAAAATGTTGGTAAGTTTAATAATTGAAATCTGTTTGACATATGATAAAATTCACTTATTTAGGAAAATATTTTAAAATATTTATCCACACAAAAGAAATGATTTGAAGATATCACAAATTTTATCAGTTCATATATTTTAAAAATAAAAAATACTTAATTTATACTTAAATTTATCTTTCCATCTAGCTTTCATTTTATTTTTCTTTCTATTTTCTATTACATTATTTATCACAACTATCAATTTTTCTATCTTTTTTCTCTGTCTCTAAATAGAGTATAGTTTTATCATTGCTTAAACACAAAAGATAACGCATGCATGAGACATGTATCATGTATGTAATTAGACACCAAAAAATGTATATATCTGCATGTTTATAATATATATATATATATATATATATATATATATCAGTTTAATTTAGTTTCAGCCTCTTAACTCTTATTCTTATTAGTGTAGACTTCATTTTCATATCTTCTATTCAATTATTGTCATTATTATTGAATATGAGAACACATAAGTCACATGACACACACAACTGTACACATATCGTCTATAAGGAACCAGATGGACCACTGTGTGACACTGAAATGTAAACTTAAGTTCTTTAGGCCCCCCTTTTAAAATGTGGATTTTACAATAGTTAATTACTTCTCTGTTAAGATTTTTATTGCATCTATTGAATATTATTTTTCATTTAGTAAGTATTGCTTTTGTGACCAGTAAAGGGGTCGTACATTGATAAATTTTTCAAAATCTACTGCAAGCTTGGGTTCATGGCAAGTGATTCCTCCCCACTTTACCTTCTTTATATATTTCTTTCTTGTATATACACTATTGGTCAGCTAAAAGGAAAGCCCATTAATATGCTTTTCAATAATATCTATATCATACATTAAAATTTCTTGAGAATGACAAATTAAGAAATGCAAGTTGTTCATTTAGTGGCAGTGACTACTGGTGATATATTCAATGGTAATTTAATGATTGAAACACCACTGAATGTTGAATGATGTGATATATTAGTGGAATTGGTATAATGAAATGGATTTGCAGTTTATGTACAAACAAAACTCTATATATCATTGATTCATTTCTCGATCACTTTACTTGATGCAAACCAGAGAAGGTAATTGAAGGTAAGCTGCCCTTGTAGTTTTCTATCAATTTTTCTCTTATACCCTTGTGTGTGTCTATATATAAAAGGAAGAATTAAATTATATTCTTATAATTTTGATAATTATTATATTTTTTTATAACTTTTAATTAAATGATATTTTATTAAAATATATTGTTGTTGAATTGAAACTCACATAGATTATATACAAAATTTTATATTAAATCAAGTATATTTGATATCTTATTCATATAAATTAAAATAAATATAATATAAACATTTCAAAATATATTAAAATATGAATAATTTGATTATCTTTTTATTGTTGTTTAATTTTGATAAAATTGACATAAATTATCTTGGTAATATGTAGATATAATTCAACAATTGAGTCAATAAAAATCATATTTTATATCAAATTATAAAAATAATATAATTATCAAAATTACATTGATGTAATTTAATATTATATATATATATATATATATATATATATATCGAGCTCAACCTTGCCATACATGCTATATATACTTAATTAGCATAATCCCTGTGGATATTTTTCAATGCAGTGCATGAAGATCTTATTCAATACAAGCAAAAGTTCTCTTGTTTTTGAGTGCTCACTTAAATATATTAAATACTAGTTAAATTATATGGATTGATTTACATTTTGTTTTCGATAAGCCGCCAAATAGTAGTATATATACGACAGTAGTGTCTTAATGACAAAAATATTTTCTTCTTCATATGTACATTCAAACTTTGCAAAACTACTTTCTTATTTCTTTTTATTAGAACGCTCATTCAGTCTTTAATTTTATCAATTAAAACCAGTTGTCATCGGGGAAATATAAACACGAAGATAGCTTGGCAATCCATGACAACAACTCGTGATTGGATTGAGACACGAGATTACTAGCCTAAGAAGCCAAAATGAAGTTGTTCAAATGAGAGAATTGATCTTGTGCTTGTAGTCTGAGCTATGTTGTGAAATGAAAGAACAAGAATATCTACTTATGGAGTTAAAAAAAAATGCCATTGGAAATTGCTCGTTTTATGTTCTTGGATTGATACTTTGCCCATAGAGATAGAGACTATGAGGATCGAGAATTTTGTAGTTCAGTACCATAGGGGAATATTAAACAACTTCAGTATTGAAAATCAAAGAATTGGATGCTGCAACGGAAGGTTTAAAAACTATACTTAGGAAATCAAAGGTCAAATCCATTGTGATAAAGAAGCAGAGTTTTAGAAATGAAAGACCAATGTTTGGATTCTTATATGTTTCCCATGTTATTAATTTAAATATACTGAAAGCTTTCAATTCAGTTTGTTTTAATCGTATAAAACTTTCATATATAGACAAATAATTACTAAACAAATAAGTAGCTGATATGAACAAAAATGGAATTTGATCTTATAAATAACATCTTGAGTTTGAATATTATGAATTAAAAAAATGTAATTGAAAGGAGAGATTTTATTGAAAGTGGTCACTAAAAAAAGTGGTTAATCTTATGAATGAAAAAAGTGTAATTAGAGGAGAATATTTTATTAAAAATGATTAATCAAATTTTAAAAGAAGATTAATCATTCATAAAATTAATACATAGTATGTACCAATCTCATGAGGAAAAAAAACTATTATCATAATTCTTGTTGTCCCTATGGTCATATCTACTTTTATTATCACAATTCCTGTTAATGCTTGTTTAAGGAAGGCAACATAGATGTTTGGTGCAACTCATTGAGGAAGTCTGTAGGTGACATTATTCAACATTTGAAAATATTTTTCAATGAATAACAGTTTTAAGAATGGTGATAGTGATGGTGACAATTCTTTTATCTATCTTATTTAAATTAAGGATCTTTATGAAAAGGGAAAAAATAATAACAAATAACACTACAAATTCAACAATTACACATGAATAATTCCTACAAAATCATATGCTGAATTTTGTCACATGCATCACTCATTATTTAACAAAGAAATTAAAATAAATCATAATTTTTTATGGATTAAAAATGTTGATTTCAAATTAGAAATTAACAATGAAAAAAGTAAAAAAATATAGAGATTTTAAATTGAAAAACAAATTTGATTGTTATGATTTAGTAATATATTAAAAAAACATTTATTAATATGAAAAGTGACCATAAAGTTGATAAGATAAAATAAGACAGATGAAGAAAAAGATAAAATATTACGATAGATGAAGAAGAAAACATAATAAAAATAAATGAAGAATAAAAAGACATAAGAACAATTTTGTGACAAAAAAAAAGTTGATTTCAAATTTAAATGAGAGTAAACTAAAGATTTCAAGTTGAAATTAAAATTATTTTTTTAAAAAATAAAGGAAACTAAGATTTTCAAATTGAAAAATTATTTATGATTGTTATGAGTTACTAATATATTTTAAAACAACATCGGTTAATATGAGGAAGATGAACCAAAAACTTGATTAGATGAAGAAAAATAAAAGAAATATGACAATAGATGATAATGGTGATAAAAAAGATTAGAGATATAATAATAGATGTATTGAATAATGTGTCGAATAAAAAAATAGATGAAGAAGAATAATAATTAAAACAATGGGTCATTATTTCTTTCTTGCTTGAAGTGCAAGTTCTTTCATGTATAGAAAAAATTATTTTCTGTGCTACTTCCTTTTTGCTTGAAGCATAGGGTATGCAACCACATGCCATCATGGAAATTTTGGTTGTATAGGATGTGTTTAGTTGTTTTCTAACATTAACTAATGCAACACTTGAAAAACACAAAAGAATAATAAAAAAATGAATCTTGAATGCATTGTTATAATTGATGCATTATAATTTTCATTCTTTTGAATCTAAACAAAATGAATTTCCAAATAATATGTAAATTAAATTACAACCAAAATGATAATTATATAGAAAAAGTAAAAACATGAAAATGTAATAAAAAAAGAAAAATACAAATAACAAAAGTTAAAGACAAATGGGGAATAAGAGATAATGACATGAAGTGTTAAAAATAACTTGTTGATTTAAGGGGCAAAGGTATTTATGTAAAAGTGAACATCAAAAACAGTTTTCAAATGAGATATCTCTTTAGCTATTGGTATAGATATATAATAAATTTATTAACTTTAATAATAATTATCTTAAAAATTATATTCATAATATCTTCTTTTTTTTTGTTAAATTACAATAACATTGAACCCTACTCATTATTACTAGATTACAATATCAATATGATTATTAAACTCAATTAAAAATATAAAGATGATTATCTTGTTAATTTTCATATATATATATATATATTAACTATCATAATAATTTAAGATAAATGTTAAGTGATATCCTTAGGGTATCAATTAAGAAATTAAAAAGTTATTTTTATTATAGTATACAAAATTATGTTATTTATAATTTTTTTATTTTTAGAATAAATATTTTATTTTTTAATCTTTATTTCAATATTTAAAATCACTTGTTAACAAAATCCATAATTTAATTTTTTTATCTATAACAATTTTAAGTCCTCCTCGGTCTTCGTTCCTCCTTAAGGTTATATTGAACGAAAAATGAACTTAGGTCATCTTTTACAAACACTCTTTTATGTGTTGTTAACGAAGTTATTTCAATATTTTTTTTTTTGGTAACGTGTTACTCGAGTATGAGAATTTTTTTATACTATAAAGTATAATTTAATCTTGAAATTTTAGAAAAAAATTATTTATTTTTAAATTTTTTAACAAAAATCCATTCTTTTTTATATTGAAGATCTTTTCACATGATTCAAAATCTAACTTAAAAATTTTCGTAATTAAGTATCCTTTACCAAATATCAATAAGATAAGATAAGGATTAGCAACAAAGATGATATTTTTTTTTCCCATCAAAACTAAAATTTCCACAAAACTTTTTATATTTTTATATAAAGTCAGTCACACACTCCCATTCCCAAACTTCCCCTCTAAGTTTCTCTCTACAAGGCTCTCTCTTTCCTTCCAACCTGCAACCCAAACTGCCACGTCACCCTCTTCCCGCCGCCACCCGCCTCAATGGACGGCGGTGGAGGTGACTTGCCGCCGTCCAACGGCGGCGAGTTCCTCCTCTCTCTCATCCAACAGCGCCCCCACCACCCCCACCCCAACCCGCCGCCCCAGTCTCTTGCGATAGATCCCGCCGTCGCCGCCATCGGTCCCACGATCCCCGTCGCGCCGACGCCGTGGCAAATCGCCGCCGCCGATCATCCCCACCACCAACAACAACCTCACCCTCACTATCTCCCACCACCCTGGTCCCACACTCTCTCTTCATCTCCGCTTTACCCTCCGAACTTCTTCGGGTTGCCCCATAACCCGTTTCCCCCTCCTCGGACCCACTTCCCCATCACCCCTAACTCCGTCGCTAACGGCGTCAACGCTAACATTAACCTCGCCCACGATCTGCGAAATCTAGGGTTTCCAATTGAAGAAAGCCACCACAACAATAATAATAACAACAAGGTCGATGGTTTCGTTCATCATCATCATCATCATCATCAGCAGCAGCAGCAGCAGCAGCAGGAGCAGCAGCATGAACTGAAGCTGCAGTTCGGGTCTTTACCCACGGTTGCGTATTCCGCCGCCGAAGTTTCCTCCAATGGTGGTGACTCGTTGCTCAATTTGAAGTTCAACAGAGTGGATCAGCCCACTTCAAATTCGAGCGGGAATGTGGTTCTTCAGGGTAACCATGATGCTGTGGAGAGAGAAATAAGAGGACTTGGGGGTTATAGGGCTGGTGGGTCTTTACCCCCTGAGTCAAGTAGGGTTCCACCAGGGTTTGGGAACAGGACTAGAGGGAAGGGTTTGGAGGGTAGGAATGAGAATTTGTATGGTAGGAGGGAAGGTGGGAGAATGGTGTCTGGTGAGAGGAGGAATGTTAGAGGCAATGTGGGCCATGAAGTGGGGCTTGTTGATCAGCTTGATCGCCCCGGGCCGCCGGCCGGGAGTCACCTCCATTCGGGTTCGGGGAATGATGCTGGCATTGGTGAAGTTGGTGATAGGGATGGTAAACATAAGGGAATTGGGAGGTTGAGGATGGAGGGTGTTCCTGAGTCTGGTGGAGGGGGTGCTGAAGTTGATGTCCTTGGGGAGCATTTAGCTGATTCCTTGTTGGTAGAGGATGAGTCTGATGACAGGACTAACTTGAGGCAACGCCGTCGAGAGAAGGTCAATAGTTATATTTATTGATGTTGCTTGTATCTATGGATTGTTAAATCATTCTTAGAAGCTAATTTTTCAACTAAATTTCATCAAGTACTTTGAGTACACTATTATTTGTTGACAATACAATGGGGTTTTATTTTTTAATTATTAATTTAAATTTGTTTGAACGCCGAAGGGCCGTTTGTTCAAAAGCCTAGATAGATTATTGAGTTTTACAGTTATCTACCTGTCATCAAATTATGAGGTTCATGTGGTTTTTATTTGTTTTCTCATAGTGTGAAAAGTAAAGGATTCTTAAGTTTTGAGGGTTACTTACACTTGCAGCATTTATTATCAGGATGTTAGATTGTCGGATTCAAGAGGACAGCAGATCATGAGCCAACGGGGAAGAATGTACAGAAGGCAGATGATGTGTCGAAGGGACATTGATGGTTTTAATGTTCCTTTCCTTGCAATATATGGGTCTCTAATACCTCCTGAAGAAGAAAGACTGAAGCAAAAGAAATTAGTGGCATTATTGGAGAAATTAGTTAGCAAAGAATGGCCAACAGCTAAGCTTTATCTCTATGGATCATGTGCTAATTCGTTTGGTGTTTCTAAAAGTGACATTGATGTTTGCCTTGCTATTGAGGAAGCAGACATGGAAAAATCTAAGATTATAATGAAATTGGCGGATATTTTGCAATCAGATAATCTGCAGAATGTGCAGGTGAGAAGATTGCTATGCTTTCTTTATTGCTATTGTTTATGTTGGTGGTTTTTGTTCATTGACATACATTTACGTATATAAAGACATGCTCATTAGCTGTTTAGGAAAGCAGAAGCTGCTTATAATCATACTAGGAAAATTTCATAAAGGAGATGTAATGACTTTTTTCTAATAAAAAAAAAAAAAAACTAAGGGGGAGGGATATTGTACGCAGTCTTATCCTTGCATATGTAAAGAGGCTGTTTCCGGATTCGAACCTATGACCAACAAGTCACCAAGGTACAACTTTATCACTTTGCCAAGACTCGCCCTCAATAACTTTTGTCTAATATGAATAAAATTTAGAATATTTGCTACAGGGAGATTGACCTTGAATTCTGTCTTAGATGATGGAAAAAGAGTTTCTATTTGGTAGACATTGCTAGGGTTTTTGTTAGTTATTGTTCACTGAATATGTCCCCACAGGCAATGAGAGTATATGACGCTTTATATTTTTGTAATGGTAATGAGAGAATATAAATACGGGGACAAACAACAATGAATCCATCCAGTAAGGAGAGCTTGCTAGCCTCCTTGCATATCCAATAAAGAAACCCCTCTGACTCTAATGTAGTTATTACCCAAGCATTAAAAACCTAAGGTTACTTGATTATGTATTTCTCATTGAAAAGCTAATAAAGAGGTTTATTGAAGGGAATCTTCTGATTTTTTCTATATTTTTTTGGCATGGATGTTGGACATAATATGTTGTTTTTTGCAGTCTTTGATACTTTGATTACTTTCTAATTTATGGATTGCTTATTAAGTGCCCATCTATAGACTAGTACAGAAGCTATTGGCCTCACTGATCATTGCTAGTGTCTAGACTAATATGTTCTCTCTATTATTCTTTCCCTATTTTTTTCGGTAACCACCGTAATTAGGGTGCTTTTGGCTCCCCGGTGGGATTTGGAGGTATCCCCACTAGCTTTGGTCCTTTGGGTTAACTATGAGACTAATCTTCAATCCAGGGTTAGTCATCATAATTCCTTGCCTCCTCTATTGGAGTCTCTTCACCGTCTTTTCTTCCTTAGCATCTCTAATCCTTTGTTTGGTTTGATAGGTGTCTATTATGGTGAAACTTCATCTTTATAAAATTGGTTGAAGATTGCATGCTTGATGTTCTAGCATTATTTAATTTCTTGTTCGTTTCTGATTGGAGGAATGTTTATTGTTTTACTGATTTTAGTCGTATTTGATAGTTGTTAAATAAGTGCTTGTGTACACGCGTAACAAGAAGGCACTTTCCAGAGGAAGTTACTTGGATGCTGTGTATCATTGGTTTTGCCAATGTGTTGGTATGCCAAGAATGTGTTGAGGGATAAGAAATAAGATTTGGATATATTAGGAGAAATATGCCATGGTTAAAAGAGTTGTATGATGAGTAAAACATCATGGCCAATCTTTTGAAATTTAGAAAAAACAGAGAAGTAATAACAAAAGAAAAGAAAGTGGATTAATAAATTGGGAATATTACACAAATGATTGGTAATTGACTGACTGAAGTTTTCCTAGAAGAAGCTAATTGCTGCTGGCTTACTGCTCTTGGAAACATTCATTTGAAGTCATTAAATTGAAATGAAAATTTCTTGGGAGTCCTTAATTTGAGTTTGTTTATAGGCATTGACACGTGCGCGGGTTCCCATAGTAAAGCTCATGGATCCAGTGACTGGAATATCTTGTGACATATGCATTAACAATCTCCTAGCTGTTGTGAATACCAAGCTTCTTCGGGATTATGCACACATAGATCCAAGGTTGCGTCAGCTGGCGTTCATTATTAAACATTGGGCTAAGTCAAGAAGAGTCAATGAAACTTACCATGGGACCTTGTCTAGCTATGCGTAAGTTAACCTCTGATACTATTCTTGTTGTAAAAGATTTTGCTTTGCCTTTATCTAATTTAGGCAAGTAATGTTAATATTCACAAAAGTCAAAATAGACATGATTGAACAATTGAAGTTCAGATAAATGTGGTGACTGGATATTATTCGTAAAAAATAAAATATAATTTTAATTTCAGGTATGTTTTGATGTGCATTCATTTTTTACAAATGAGAAGACCTGCTATCCTTCCTTGCTTGCAGGTGCGTACTTCAGTTTTCACTCTTGTATTTCAATATTGAGATATATCTGTATGTAGCTATTTCTATGTAATCAATAGTGGTCGTAGCGGCCGGGATCACGGCGGAGCGGGGCGGAGCAGGCATGCACCGCTACAAGGGGTAGAGTAGCGGTGCATTTTAAGGTTGCGGATGTTGCGGCCGCGACGGGGGGTTGGCGTCGCAACCGCGATCGCGGTGACGCGGCCGTGATTCTCTGTGAGACGAGGGGAGGGGCTTTGAGTCAGGGAGACGAGGGGTGTTCGGGTCGCGCGGAGGGCCCTGCTGCGGAGGAGGATAAATCGTGTTCAGGGGAGGCTCGATGCGCAGACGATGCTTCCATCGCCGCCGCTCGACCGCGGCTTCTTCGGCGGAAGAGAAGGCGTAGGAACGGGTTTGGGTCAGAGAGAACATGGGGCTGGAGGCGGCCACGCTATGTAGCAGTGGCGGAGCCGTGGAGGGAGAGTGGGGGGGGGAGGGGGGGTGTTGCGTAAACGAGGAAGGATTTTTGGGGGGAAGGGGGGGCTGAGATTTTTATTGAGGGGGTGATTGCACGTGAAGGATTTTTTTGGGGGGAGGAAGTTTTGTTGGTGATGGGACGCCGCATCAGACTTCTTTCTTTTTAAGAAATTAAAAGCAAAGAAGAAATCCAAATTCTATAACGTATGTATATGAATAGCAAATAAAAGCAATTCAAATTAAAAAAAAACTGCTTTTAATTGAAACATTGCAATTCTATAATGTATAGGAAAAGAAATAAAATAATTTATAAAACCAATCTAATTTATAATATTATTGAACAAGTAACTTAAAACTATTTTGTTACAAAAATATATTTAATAAATTAGTTTTAATATATTTATTATATATTTATGTAAAAAGTTAACATTATTATATAATCATTAATCAACTAAATTTTTGTATATGAAGTGATTAAACATACAGCCAAAATATTATTGTGTAATAAAGTAATTAATTAGATTTAAATCCTTTTTTAGTTACATTTGAATTTAGAGGATTCAAGACTTACTTTGTAGAATTGTTTCTTTGACTTTTATTGACATCTATTATTCTACTTTATATTTTGCTTAAGAGTTTTTATTGTTAATGATAATTAGTGCATGAATTTTTAGTTATATTTCTCTTTTTAAGCTATATATTAATATTATAAATTTTTTAATACATATATAAAACGTTAGAATAGTGGTCATCCCGCTATCCGCTATCCCACTATCCCAGTTTTGAGGGCGGCCGCTCCGCTATCCGGGATTGATAACTATGAGCAATTTTATAATGTCATTGTTTATGCTATTTATGTTTCAGAAGTACCCTTTATTTTTATCTGAACATAATGGTTAGTGTGTCCATTTTCCATAGAATGAGAAAATTAATTTAACCAAGAATTATTGGTTTCTTTACATTTTCCATGCAATTCGAAGCAAAAGCACATAAAAATTTTGTGCTGTAGCAAAGCTTGATAGTTGTTAATGGAAAAACACTTTTTCTGAGGAAACTGCTTTACCAATGGCATGGCTAATAGTATTATACCATCGGAATAGCATTTTTGCAGTATTCAAATCAAAGATAATTAATTCTTCCTCGTTAAGCATTCCATCAAATATCACTCGAATAAAGTTTGTACATCATATAGCTAATTTTGTAATTGTATTTAATGATTGAATACTACTTTCTATGTAGGAGATGGAGACAACGTATTCTGTAACTGTGGACGATATTCATTGTGCTTACTTTGATCAAGTTGAAAAACTTGGTGATTTTGGTCGCCATAACAAGGAATCAATTGCTCAGCTTGTGCGGGGATTTTTCCATTATTGGGCATATTGTCATGATTATGCAAATACTGTTATATCTGTACGCACTGGAAGCATAATCAGGTAAGAGAACTCGGTGTCTGTAAATCTTTTCTATTTCCCTTTTATGTTCCATTTGTAATTGTTTGTCTTTTTTTTTTTTTTTTTTTTTGTTGGGGGTGGGGGTGGATACTAACATCTAACATTGTTATCAAACTCGGACGGGGTAATGCCTTTTTGATTTAAATTTTTCGTGCTGAGTTTATAATCTAGACAAGTCTAGGGGTTCAGACGAGTTGTTTTCATCTAATTGAATATATGATGCTCTTTTTTGGTGTAGCAAGCGAGAGAAGGACTGGACGAGAAGGATTGGTAATGATCGCCATTTGATATGTATAGAAGATCCTTTTGAAATAACTCATGATCTAGGTCGAGTGGTAGATAAACATAGCATCAAAGTTCTCAGGGAAGAGTTTGAACGTGCTGCTGAAATTATGCAGAATGATCCAAATCCATGTATTAAACTTTTTGAGCCCTATGTTCCCAGTTAATTGACTATTTTGTTGAGTATAGATTTTATAGGTGAGGTAATGGATACTCAGCTTGTAAAGCTTCTTTCGCCACATCTCGTATATTAACTAGTATCATGTTTATAAGTGTATTTATTAGTTAGGGTTTTAAATATTCCATCTCGATGTACAGAACTTTTTGGCCTCTTGGATCTTTTATTTGAAAGGCAATAATTTTCTGTTACGTTGAACGAGCTCCCAAGGTTTTTAATGGCTTGTGAATAATTAATTATATAGTCACAATGAGATTATTCTATCAATTTCATGGTCTTCTGGTACGGGTTTAATATGTATGGCATGCATTATGGAATTTTTGGAGTCCACAAGAGGTTAAGTAAAATATCACCAGAAAACTTTGAAAATGTTAACTTATTGCTCTATTTTCCTCTTATAGGTGCAAATGTTAGGCTCCAAAAACAAGTTGTTGGCTTAAGAACCTCTTGATATTGATAGCACTGATTGAAAAGGTTTAGTAGTTACAAATTATAGAAATATAACATATCAAATATCACCAGAAAATTTTAAATATACCAAGAGTTAGTGGGCATACAACGAAGATATCAAAGACCAGATAGAATACTGCTGCTTCATATTTATACCTTCAAAGGGCATAGTCTAAGTAAAGACAACTCCAATATTCATGAAACAAGACTTGGAAAAATATGAATGTAGCATGTCTTTTTTTGTCCTTAATACAGCTCCCTTAATAGCTATTGCCTATTGCGACCATGGGTGAGTTCCAAGTATTCATATAACGATAAACAACCTGAACATAATCCAATATATAGTCACACAAAAACAAGGCGCGTGCAATATGACAAATGAATGTACCATACATGAAAACCATTAAAGTGATATGTAATGTGTAGTTAGGAAAATGAATGGAAAAGGAGGGGAACTTTATATACAAAATATTCCACATCTATAACCTATTAACGAGGATCACTAGTGACACCTTTTCGAACATTCTCTTTTTCATTATGATTATCTTTTTTGATTTAGAAGTGAAATGCATTAAAATTAATGATTTTTAATAAATTTTAGTAAGTATAAAGAATGAGAAAATATCACTAGTATTTTTCATATATATATATATATATATATATATATATATATCGAGTTACTTCTTCAAACTTTTTTTTTTCACCTGAAATCATAACAACTATTAGCAATTGTATTTATCTTTTCGTTCTCTTCATGCAACACTTAAACTTTAAGAACTCAAAGGCGCATGTATGCCTCTTTGATGATCGTGCTTATCAATCTCATTAATGTTAATGAAAAAAACGGCAGCAACTCTCCTTTGTCTTTTGGGGCTCTCTCTCGTTTGCTTCACTGTCTCTCTTAGTTTTCCCGCCAAATCCATTTTCCCTTTTTTCGATTCCTACATCTTCACCAAAAATAATACCTCAGGCGCATGCCGTGGGGATGGAGAATCTAATTCCCCTTATCTCCGTGGACAAACAACAATTGATTGAATAGCAGAGTTCATAAGAAGCAACCCCATTTTTATCATTGTGCTTGAGGACATTGATTAAGCCAATATTCTTCTTTACAGGAGCATATCAAGAGCCATGGATCAATGCTGGTTCCTGGATTCTCATGTAATGTTTATCCTCAATGCTAATTGGGAGATTATGATCAACGTAGACAATTTAATTACATAACGAAACAGAGCAAGCCCAAAGATAGAAAAATGCTAGCAATTGGACACTCCACAAGTGTTATCTTGCTTTAATTACTCCGTACAGTCACGGTTTGGTTAGTCTTCATTTTCAATTTAACCTTTCAATTGGTTTCTTGCATTACTTTTAGGGGTGACAAAAACCGAAAATAACATAAAATTTAATGTTAACTCCACACGTCACTTATGTATTTCTTTCAGTCCCCGCTAAAATGTTTCCCGCTGAATTATTACTAACAATCATTCTGTATTATTTTTTATTTAGAATATTACATGTATAATGTACTTTTTTTATTATATTTAATTATGTTGGATCATTTATTGAGTTTTTTCTATTTCAGAATGTTAACTCCTAGTGTAAGTTGCATTGTTCTTTACATTCGGAGGTAATGCAATATATTATGTTAATTGGTTGATTGTTCTATTTTGCAATCTTTTTGACAATGAGTCAACAGTCTCCCTTATATATTGTTTCAATGTTTTATTCAGAATAAATTCTTCAATGTTATATTGTTTATGATTTGTTACCAAATGGTCATTTTGGAATTGTCTATATCCAACCCTTTGGTTCACCCCTTTATTTGATTCATATAATGCTAACTCCTGCAAGATGCAGATGGAAGATTATCAGTGCGATTGTAAGATGAAATACAATCCGCATTTTCAGTGCTACATCTTAAAATTATTTTGCGGCAAATATTGACCACAACATATCTATGAAATAAATTCTATTAAGTTCGATATGTTTTATGCATTTAGCCTTTTTTATTATAAAATTATCTAATGAAAAACATTTAACCTAATGGACAATTTACACACCTAGCCGGTGCATCACACAAGTCACTAAGCTAGAAAGTTTAAAATATTTTTTTTTTGAAAGGAAAATGAAAATACTATCAACTCCCTTAAAATAAGAGTAATATTTTATTGAATAAAAGACTATCAAGAGACCGTATAAACTATTTTACACTAAGTTTTTTAATTGGGAAAATGATAGTTGGTGAACAGAGGAAAATCCCGGGGGATCATGAATTACGACTTTGAGGACATTAAGGTTTTTTAGTTGTTCATCTGCTAGTAGTTGTTTTTAGATAAGTAAAATTTGTATTGATATGGCTGCACAAGTGCAGAAAGTTGCAATAATTACAGTAATTGATAATCTCCATTCAACAGCTACACGATCAGTGTTGTAGCAATAGCAGGAGACAATCCAAAAAATTCCACCAATAGCATCTTAGCCTATACAAGAGAGTTGCATATGGGAAGATGCTATCAAATATTAAAAATACCCTTTTGTACCCGCCAATAAGGAACGCCACCCACCTTAAGGCCTGAGACTAGGATCTACCCAACAAATTAACTCCACTAGTCATATTAAGTCACTTTCCTGAGTTTCTGTTCAGTGCCTTTCTTCTTAGAATCACCAACAAATTAATACCACCAATAACGTCACATAAGTATTCCGCATACCCATTGGTCTCTGACTCATGCAGGTGAAAATGCATTACATAGGATTCATTAACCATTGAGAGAGTGACTAGCTGAATTTCTTCGTTCCTTTTAGCCACATCCATAAGGTGATCAAAATATCATCCCACAGTTTATACACATCCATCTGCAAGTCATTAAAACAACAATTGTTTCGACATCTCCAAACATAGCACAAAGTTGCACAAATAATAATCCTCCAATTTGCAAGGTCCCTTTTTGTTCTCAACATATCCGGTATTAGAAGAAAAAGCTGCATGATTGAACCAAGAGTAGCTATCGGACAATGCAATAAAACCACTTCATCCACAGAGTGTATCGAGGGACATGCTAACAGACAATGATAAGTGGTTTCAACAGAGAAGTTACAGAAAAAACAAGATGGATCAGAGTACCTCCATGAGACAATTATGCTAGTTGTGTGTTCTCCAATTCAGTGGTGAGTTGTATGCTGAAGAAACTGAATAATTACAAGATTGTTCGAGCATCCACCTCCATATTCTTTTGTGGTCTAGTATAGTGAGTGAGTCCAACAATACATCTAGTTGATGGACTAATAGAAGCTCCCATTCAAATCAATGTTGTCGCCAAGGTATGTTCCACGTCCAATGCCCCCCCACCCATGAACCCATATCATTTTTCTCCCCCTCCTTCAAAGTGTAATTCAATTATAATCTAGGGAACCTCAGTGCAAGTGGTTCATTTTCAAACCATTGACCCCACCAAAATCTAATGCCCTTGCCATCCCCTACTTCCCACACTATAAAAGAATCAAACCATTTCTCGACTGAAGCTTCCTTACACACCTTAGACAAGTCACACCACCAAATGGATTTTTAATTATCCATCCCACTATTACATAGACTAGACCACCCTCCATACCTAGATGTCAGGACCTTAGCCCACAAACCACCCCAATGGTGAAATAAGAACCAATGCCATTTTGCAATTAGGGCATAATTGAAAGTAGCTAAGTTCTTCATACCAAGGCCCCCACACCTCTTAAGTTGACAAATAGCAGACCATCTCACCCATGAAATTTTCTTCCCACCCATTTCACATCCCCACAAGAAATCTCTCTATTTTTTTTTATCAAGTTCTTCTCCACACCTTTCGACATTTTGAAAAAGGATAAAAAGAATAATGGTAATGATGACAAAACAAAGTAGATGGCATACCCGTCTTGCTAGAGAAAAGATTTTGTGCTTCCATCTTGCTAGTCTCTTATCCACTTTTTTCCAAAATGGGATCCCACATAGCCTTCAACCTAGGGTTCGCCTCCACCGATACTCCTAAGTAGACAAAAAGAATGGACATCAACCTGCAATTAAGAATGTTAGCAAAAAAAATTTAGTGTTTGTCTCTCCACTCCCACTCTCAACATACTCTTAATTGTCAGGACATTCCTATAGGTAGCCTCTCCAAAAAAATAGTGTCATCTACATACTGTAAAAGATCCATCGAAACCTCATTGTTTCCAACTTTGCATCCTCTAAATGAATCCCTCTTTACAACTCTTCTCATTAACCCCGTTAATCCATCTGCCAACATTGTAAACAAGAACGATGCTAAGGGGTCACCCTGCCTTAGTCCTCTATGAGGAGAGAATTCCTCAGATGGACTACTATTCACCAGAACATAGATCTAATTAGATATCAAGCATTGTCTAATCCATCCAACCCATTTTCCATCAAAACTCAGACGCCTCAACATGTAAAATAGGATCTCCCAAGATACTGAATCTTACGCCTTCTCATAGTCTATCTTGAATATCATACATTTATTTTTTGCTTTTTTTTTTTTTTGCTTCATCGACCGTTTCATTAGCCATTGGGACACTATATAGTAAGTGTCTTCCTTCTAGGAAAAATGATTGTCTCTTATCAATAACCTCAGCTAAGGCTCCTCCCAGTCTTCTAGCAATGATCTTTGCTAGAACTTTATACATACACCGTTCTAGAGAAATCGGTTTGAAGTCCCCTAATCCTTGTGGGTCATCAATCTTTGGGACTAGGGTGACGAAAGTAGGGTTGCATCCTCTAGGTAAGACACTGTTCACATGGAACTCACTAAGGAACCTCATGATATTTGTTTTCATCAATCCCCAAAATTCTTTAATGAATCTAAAGTTAAAACCATCAAGTCTAGGGCTCTTGGAGCTTCCACATTCCAACGCTACTGCTTTAACCTTTTCCTCCCCAAAAGGTGAGATAATGGAGGCTTTCTGCTAAAGAAAGATCTGCTGAAAAACCACCTCATTAAGAAGTGGTCTTGGTAGTGTGGTTCCTGAATCTTTCCTGAAAGAATGATCTGACTTCTGCCTTGACTTGCAGTGGGGATTCAACCCACATGTCATCAACATACAGGCCTCTCAAAGAGTTCTTCCTCCTCTTTTAGTTGATTATTAAGTGGAAATATTTAGAGTTAGTATTTCTCTCAAATAACCATTTGGATCTATAATTTTACCTCAATAAGGATTTATTCTGTCTGGATACCAACCAAAAGATGTCTTGTAATTCTATTTTTCTTTGTTTCTCACCATCCGTCAAAGGTAGAGCTTCCTCCTTAATATCCAAGCGTTTAGTTCAGCCACTGGATCATTGATTCTCCTCTCAATATCCCCAAAGTGTACCCTGGTGAGGCACATATTAATTACATTGATAAGGAACAGATCCTGAGAAAGAAGAATGGATCAACAAAAGGGGAACATTTGGTATCACCGTCAAAGAAGGGAGAGGGGTCTCCCAGGTACCCCTCTCATTCCCTCACAGTCTTATATGCTTCCCTTATTTCTTCTTCTCTTTCTTTTCTTTTCCTTTCTTCTTTTTCGATTTGCTTTGTTCCTTTTCATCTCGTCGATGGGTACCTTGGTCGTCGGTGAGAGTTATATAGGTGACTGCTGTTGTCTTTGGCATTGTTTCATCTCATTGTTAGTTTGTTCGTGCATCCCTCCTTCATCTTCTTTCCTTCTTATTTTGTTTGCATTTTTTTTACAGTTTTCGGCACGCTGTGACCATGCCGCAATGTTGTTGTTGCCCTCGCCGACCTCATGCTGCCAGGCCCCGCGTCGGTGGTGTTAGGGGTCCGTGCCTCCTCCGCGGTGGTGCACTACCCCTTCCCTGCACCATTTTGCTACTTAGGCACCTAGGGTTTTTCAAACCTTGTGCTTAATTGCGGGTTGGGTTGGGTCGCTCTGACCCAGTTTCAACCCTAGCCCCCGCCCCCCTCCCTAAAAAAAACGGCCTGGTTTGTTAAGCCTGAAACAAAATAATTACTACTATTTACATCCCCATTTCCACACATACACCCCTTTCATTTTGGGCCCAACATGTTCTTGTCGAATTTGAAATAAAATAAATATTACTAGTTACTCATCCTTTTTTCACACATACACCTCCCTTTCCTATTGGGCTTGACCCGTTTTTATGTTCAGTTTGAAATGAAATAAATGATGCTAGTCACACCTCCCTCCATTACACATACACCTTTTTCACTTTGGGCCTAGTCCGTTTTATAGAAATCCTAAATAAAACAAATATTGTTTGCTACACCCCTTTTTCCATGTATATACCTTGCCACCTAGGCTGATGACCAAGCATACCATGTCAGCACTCCGTCAGTGTTGACCAAGTCAAGGTCAATCCTTTGACTTTGAAAAAATAATAAATAAGAAATTAGGAGATAGCTTTTTTTTGGTCCCTATTATTTATTTTATTCTTCAATTTGATCGTCTTTTTAAAATTTCCTAATTAATTAGTTTAATTAATAATGTGTTGTAAATATTTCACTACTTATTCATTTTATTTCCCCCATGTTTCAATCTCGCATCCTTAATTACCAAAAGTATTCCCCACTTCTATTTTATCCCTTTCTATTCCCATTTGATTTATTTGATCACGTAATGCTATGTCAATTATTCATTTATTTTTTTTTCAATTATGCATTAGTAATCTTTAGTACGCACTTACATTCTGTGTATTCCATGTTGGGTCTCTGACTCGCTTGATGGTGTTTCAATAACGTGTGGGTAAATTTTGTGAATGTCATGTCGGGTCTCCGACTTGCTTGACTTCACAGAATTTATCGCACACCCAAGATCTTTTCTTAAAAACTAAAAATACTCAAGTAAATTATCACTCAATTATCCTTTTTCTCTACAAAAATTACACGTTATTCGAGATCGCTTCAAGGTCCAATGTCTTATTAAGCGATTCTCTCATTTTTCTTAAAACTCAACGTCGTTTCAAGGATCAACGCCTTAATGACTCTTTTTTCACGCAATTGAAACAAATCTTTCCAAAAAATAAAATCAACCCAACACACAAGCTGTTTTCTACCCAAAGAACTACGTAAGTCTGATTTTCTCACTGTACCTGAGGATACATAGGAGCAAGGGCATACCCTTGTCGACATAAAAAACTAAATAATAAAATCCATTTTTTCTAAAAAAGAAAAAATTCTTTCTTTTTCTAAATGAACAAAAATATAACAAATATAATTCATGTTCTTAAGGGAAGATATATATATATATATATATAATATTAAAAAGTCACTTTATTTTTAGCATACTTGATTAAAGGTTGTCGTCTTCATCATAGACACGTGAGGTGCTAACATCTTTCCCGTTCGTAAACGACTCCCAAACTCCTTTTCTCTCAAATTATAGACCATTTCTTACCTTTTTAGTTTTCCCGACGTTTTTCTTAAATAAACGTTGATGGTGACTCTCCTGATTTTCCTTTTTGGAAAACACACTTTATCTTTTTTGTCGTCGTCCCGTCATTGCGACAACTGCCGAGGTGCAGTGGAACTTCCACCTCCAGTAGGGGTAGTCAATATGGGAGCTATGCGTCTTCACCAATAGGCAGATTCTGTGAATGTTCTCATTAATCCATAATTGCCCACATAAATTGATTGAGTGAAAGCCACAGGTCTTGATGAGGAGTGGCACTGAACCAATCCTCCTCATATTATTTGTTCCTTCATCTAGCTTCACAAGGTTGCCCATTAAAGCTACCACCTGACTAAAGCATTCTTTGTTCCACACATTCAACGGGACACCGAAGCGCCTCACCCTAGATAGTCTGTGTGATGTGAGTATGGCTGGGCTTCATTTCTCTACTAAAGAGAACATATATAGGAAGCTACCATCTGCTTATTGCAACATGTCTTCATCTTCTTTTACATTCAAACCTCTGATTAGTATCAAGTCATCACCAAGGTAGGACATTACGATGCCTTCAGAGCCACCTATAAAGACCATGTAAATCAAAATTTGCTATTTCTATCAATCTACCCACCATACAATCCTCTAACCATGATTGTTTTCTTGTACATTTATAGTGCATCCATTCCCCCTCGCTGCATGTTTATACTTAGCTTGAGAATTTTCATGCAACACTAGGTTTGGTAACCAGACCTTCTTAGGTTTTACATGCTGCATTTTGCCCTAGTTATATTTTTCACAGGACATGGAACCCTACTATATGTTGTGTGAAAGTATATTTGCATCTTCGGGGAAATGTTGATTTCCTAATGTTGAAAGCAGGTTGGTGGTAGGACCGTAGGAGGTAGATTCCTCCCTTGCTGGTCCATAGTTGGAGTCCCTTTGCTATTTGTTTTGTTCATACTGCTCCTCCTTCATAATTCCTTTTCCTTTTCTGTATTTAGGAAGGTTAACGTGCATCTTCACCTCCTTAATCTGAATAGAATCAAGTTGTTTTTCAAGAAAAAACACGTTTTAGACCTCCAAGAAGCAGACAAACCCATATCTATGACCCCCTTTGTCTCTTCTATAAGCTATAAAGATATCCCAAACTCCCCCCCACCTTTGGAATACCTTCCATAGATCAAACCTTTCAAAATCATCTGTAAATCTGGAGAAGAAGTATGTGGTGATGTTACTATTTTTGTTGGACATATAAAGAGATAATGGAAAATATTTGAGGAAAAACTTTTTGTATTTAAATTGACTAAACACAATACAACAATACACTCAACTTTCAATCTCACAATCACTATCTCAAATTATTTTGTAATACAACAACAAAACACACACAAACTTACTTCCACTCTAGGTGCTTCAGCACTCAACAAACAAACACACTTTCTTTAATTTTTTTTTCTCTCTATACAAATCTCCACTCTTCACTTTTTTCTAATTTAAGTGCTATGCACTTTCTTTCAATGTTTTTCCTCTGCTAAGAACCAACCGAAACACCTCCTTTATATAGCAGCTGAATTACAATGTGAAATGGACCAAGAAAATAGCCAAGATTTTCGGCTGATTTTGGTGGCTACAAATTCAATATAGGCTGCCACCAACTTTAGCTTGTTTTTCTTTTCTTTTGACTTGCTTTGCCAACCAATTTCACGTATTCAAATTTTGCAGCTCATAGTTAATGTTGGATGGCTTCTAGATGGTGGAGAGTTTGAATTCTAACACTCCCCCTCAAACTCGACCTTGCATACCAACCATACTCTTGAGTTTGTGGAACACATCTGTCTTCAATAGTTTTGTAAAAATATCTGCAATTTGTTTTTCAGTTCTGCAGTAGATTAATTCCACAACTTTGTTCTTGACTTGCTCCCGGATAAAATGATACTTCGTATCAATATGCTTGCTTCAGCTGTGGGAGACTGGATTCTTTGCAAGTGATATAGCAGACTTATTGTCCACATATATAGTGACTGGACCTTCTTGCTCCTGATGTAGCTCATTCAAAATATTCTTTAGCCAAATTGCTTGGCATGTGCATGCTGCTGCGGCCATATATTCTGCTTCACAAGATGAAAGAGCAACTGTTTGTTGTTTCTTTGATGACCATGAGAATATTGCTGAGCCAATGTGAAATGCATATCCTGATGTGCTTTTTCGATCATCTGTGTCTCCTCCATAATCACTATCTGAACAGCCAATTAACTTTGAATCTTCAGAATATGTAAACAGTAATCCATGATGAACAGTTCCTTTGATGTATCTCAAAATTCTCTTGGCTGCACTGAAGTGATCTTGTCTTGGTTGCTCCATATATCTGCTGACTAAGCCAACTGCAAACATAATATCTGGTCGAGTAAAAGTCAAGTACCTTAAACTTCCTACCAGACTCTTGTATAATGTAGGATTTATTGGCTCTCTATCTGAATCAGCTTTCAACTTCATTCCTGCTTCCATTGGTGTGGAGACCGGATTGCAATCTTTCATTCTGAACTTGCTCAAAATCTGTTCTGCATATTTCTTTTGTGATATGAAAATTCCTTCTTCCATTTGCTTCACTTCAACTCCAAGAAAATAAGACATTTCACCAATATCTGTCATTTCAAACTCTTTAGTCATATTTTGCTTGAATTCATCAAACATACCTGGATT
>PYAF01005630.1:1501045-1537234 GCA_007407185.1 Glycine tomentella
CAGATTCATTCTTTGCTCGTGAGCTTGAAGAGAACCCACAAGCTCGTCTATTGATATATCTGTCAAGTCTTTGGCTTCTTCAATGGCAGTGACAACATAGTCAAATCTTCTTGTTAGTGATCTTAGAATTTTCTCCATCACCCGAACATCATCTAGAGTCTCTCCATTTCTTTTCATCTCTTTGGCCACCTTCTGCACTATTGAGAAATACTCTGAAACAGATTCTCCGCTTTGCATTTTTAAGTTCTCAAACTCGGCTCTAAGTGATTGGAGCCGCACCTTTTTGGCTTTGTCTACTCCTTGGCAAGACTTCTGTAATATCTCCCATGCCTCCTTTGATGATTTTGCATATGATATTTTCTCAAAGGTTGATTCATCAACACCTTGAAAAATTAGGAAAAGAGCCTTCTTGTCCTTCTTTCGTAAATCTTTGAGCGTCTTCCTTTGTGCTTCAGATAAACCTGCTTCGGCAGCGACATTAGGGGGCTCTTTGTATCCATCTTCTACAAGGTCCCATATATCTTGGGAACCTAGTAGAGTCTTCATTTGAATGCTCCAATTTCCATAGTTTATCTTTGACAACTTTGGAATTTGTGGCTGCATCATTTCTGCCATCTTTGATCGAACGTGGCTCTGATACCACTTGTTGGAGATATAAAGAGATAATGGAAAATATTTGAGGAAAAACTTTTGTATTTAAATTGACTAAACACAATACAACAATACACTCAACTTTCAATCTCACAATCACTATCTCAAATTATTTTGTAATACAACAACAAAACACACACAAACTTACTTCCACTCTAGGTGCTTCAGCACTCAACAAACAAACACACTTTCTTTAATTTTTTTTTTCTCTCTATACAAATCTCCACTCTTCACTTTTTTCTAATTTAAGTGCTATGCACTTTCTTTCAATGTTTTTCCTCTGCTAAGAACCAACAGAAACACCTCCTTTATATAGCAACTGAATTACAATGTGAAATGGACCAAGAAAATAGCCAAGATTTTCGGCTGATTTTGGTGGCTACAAATTCAATATAGGCTGCCACCAACTTTAGCTTGTTTTTCTTTTCTTTTGACTTGCTTTGCCAACCAATTTCACGTATTCAAATTTTGCAGCTCATAGTTAATGTTGGATGGCTTCTAGATGGTGGAGAGTTTGAATTCTAACAATTTTGCTTCCCATGGTGTTTCTGACGTTCACTATCCTAGTATCGAACCCCTCTCACAAAACCTCTCTCTCTACCTCTGTCTCTCATGTGACACATTCTTACTTTCCTAGTAGTACACTAGTTTTGGCTTTTCATGTAGTAATGTTAACTTGCACAATACAAGCAAAATAACGAAAGAAAATCCCAAAACCTTACACACATACGCCCGCATGTATGCAAAATTTTAGATTCTGAATGTGCATTATTAATAATTAACAATTTGCCTAAACGTAGAATATATGGTTAAAATTCAAATAGAAAATGTGACAACGAGAAACATAACAAATTTCACTAAGTATATACATTTACCCAATATATGTTTTCTCAAAGAAACCAAGCAAAACAATTTATCCAAGAAGGATTCATCGAGGGGGTAGACAAAAATGTGAGAAACAATTAATTGTGTGTTTAGTTCCACATTTTATATGTGATTTTTCATATCTTGAACGTGATTTTGACAAACTAATAATAAGTTCCACGTCCTAAACGTGATTCCCATCAATGAGTTGGAGTTTCCAAACTTGCACTAAATCAACTATATGACTGGAGTAATTAGAGGCTTATTAGAGAAAAAAGCTTCTAAATTGCGTCCCACAAGTTGACAAATACCATCATGAGACTCTAACGTGGAAAAACCTGCATGTGGAGATAGAACTACATTATCCAACAAAAAGAACTCTTCACACACAAGAGGTTCATTCTCAAACACATCCAAACCAGCACCTCCAATTTCCCCTTCCATCAAACACCTCAACAATTCCTTTTCATATATCAAAGCCCCTCTTGCCACATTCACGATAACTCCTCCTTTTCCCAGTGCCAACATGACTTCTCTGTTGATCACGTGCCTCGTTTGGTCATTAAGAGCACAACAAAGAATAATTATATTGTTGTTAGTGGCAAGCTCAACAACACTAGAATAGAAAGGATAGGAAACAAAGGTTTTTTGGCTCCTAGAGTTGTATGATATCATGCAACCAAAAGCCTCAAGCCTATGTGCCACTTCTAAGCCAATTTTTCCCAGACCAACAATTCCAACTTTCTTTCCTGTCAACTGAAACAGACATCAATTTTATGCTTACAATTAATGATTCAAAATAAAGCATAAGCTTGCATTTAAACATTAAAAAAAATTAACATTGCATGTGATAGTCTTTATTTTTCACTTACTTATCCTTCTTATCTTTTTTATATACAAGTGTAAAAAATAGACTAAAAATTACAAAGACAATTTCATGTATATTTGAATTGAAGTTTTCAAATTTAATTTAAATGAATTTCATTTTGCAAATTGAGTTTGTAAGTAATTCTCCTTTTCGTTTTATTTCAAATCGAGCTTCAAACTTACATTGAAGTAAAACTCCATTCATAATCAAATTTAACTGAATTAAACAAGAAACTTTATTAGTTTTACTTTTTGAACGGACATTAAGTTCTCCAAAACCAAGCGCGCCCTTCCACTTTTGTTGTACAAAACTGATTTCCGCAACTAGCATTCAATGAATTTCATATTCACATGTTATGTATTGATCATGAATTCATGATTGCTGGTGTTTTTATAAAACTATATCTAGTGTGTGTGTGAGTATTATCAATCTTTTCTTTTTTGCTGATTTTTTTGTTTTTTGTTTTTAGCATATTGTAGACTTAAAGTATCTATTAATTTATTGATAATTAATTTTCATAAAAAAATTTAGTTGTTTATCTTTAATAAGTCTTACCTTTTAATTATATTTGTTCTATTTATAAACTTAAAATCTTGTTGTAAGAATTTTAACTCATTTTGCCTTAGAAGAACGTAATATTAATAGTATTTTTGCATCTCAAATTCGACTAGATATTAAAATTTCAAAATCGAATAAGGTCCTTGTCCTCGAGTTAATTCTGCTGGGTGCAAAGTCAATTTCAAATTTTTGTCATCTACAAAGTTGATCTGATATATATTCAAATTTTTGTCGTGTTGCGTTGTATCTAAATATTCATCCCAAAGACCACAACCTTTGAAAAAATCAAGAGTAACAATCTCCTACTGGACCTATCGAAAACAATAAAACGAAAAGTAAATTTCACTTTCAAATGAATCATTACAGTATAAACATCTCATCACTTTCGCTTTAGACGTACGAACTATATAGAATAAATAATATGTGAATATTGAAAGTTTTAGAATCATATATAATAAGACAAAAAATATTTTATAGACGAAATGAATTATTTTTTCTTTTGATTTTTTTATCACTAATGAGATGTTATATAATGATGCTCATCACATTTAAGTAAGTTTCACTGTACGTACCACATCACATTTAAACAATTTACCAACATTTTATCTTAAAACTAGTTAATAGTCTTACTTTTTTTTTTTTTTTTTACTGCAATAGTGCTACCCTTAAACAACTCATATTCTTATACTTTTTTTGTTTACACTTAGTTCATTAAAATATTATTTTTAAGTAACAATTTCTTTTATTCGTAAGCAACAACTCCTTTTATAAGAAAGGAGACTGAAATTTAAGCAACCCATCTGCTAAGTAAGTTAACAATTTAGTCTTCTTTTAATTGTTATATTCTTTTTGCTTCGGTTGATGTTGCGTGTTAATTGTGAGACAAAAAAAGGAAATAAAAAAGACACATAAAGGAGACAAGTAAATGATATTGGATGCATTCTTTTTTAAAAGATAATTGTCATTTTTCATAAATTTCGTAAAAAGCTGAAAATTAATCATTTATCTAAACCATTTTTTTAAAAAAAAATACACGATTTAAAGTTTTAGACTCTATTAAAATAAATTTCTGTATAAACATCTAAAAAATAAAAAGTAAAATAAAACTTCTCATATAAATTATAATTAATTTATATATTTAATTTTTTATTCAACTTCTCTAAAATTTAATACTAATAATTAATTTTAGTTTAAAGAAAAACTCGATATATTTCAGTATTTCTCCTGTAAACTTAATAATTAAAAGTTGACTAAATAAAACCTACTATCCCAATTCCCAAATGTCTACTCTTATGTCTACCTTGTGTTTGTCAAATCTCCTCTCTCAAAAAAAAAAAAAAAAGAAAAGAAAAGTTGATCAAATCTAATCATATGAAAAACAACTTTTAATTCAAGAACTTCTACATAAACGAAACAAAATTACGAAATTGCAAACCTTAATAATAGAAGCAAGGTTAAAATCCCGTGAAGCTACCCGAATCCGTTCTCTCAGATACCGATTTGCCGCGGAAATCTTCATCATCACGTCAATCAACAAACCCACCGCTAAGTCGGCAACGTCCTCAGAGAACATGTTTCCGGCGCCGGCGACGCTGACTCCCCGCCGGCGACACTCCTCCAGGTCGACATGATCCGTGCCGGCGCTGGCGGTGACTAGGAGGCGGAGCGAAGGGAGGAGGCGGAGGACGTCGGCGGTGACAGGGTAGCCCCCGTCGCAGAGCACGGCGGCGACGGAGGAACAGTGGTGGGCGTGGGTGGCCGCGAACTTGTGCAGGGGAAGAGAAGAGTGGTTTAAAATATGAAACTTTTGGGAAAAGGGTGGTTGGAGAACAGAGGAAAAACCTGGGGGACCGTGAATTAGGACTTTGGGGAGATTAAGGTTTTTTAATTGTTCGTCCCTTGTAGTACACTGGTTTTGGTCTTCCATTGATGGTAGTAAAGTGTTGGGAGTGAGTGAAGATGATGAGGTAGAGTGCATAAATCATGAGGTCTTGGCTTTATATTCTTGTTTTGTGATTTTGGGGTGTCATACGTGTCACTTCATGCAATAACTAGATGACATGAAGTAAAACAAGAAAAAAGGTTCTTTTTTCTTTTATGTAGATATAGATGAAAAATTCATACAGAATAGTATTTTTTTTTTTTACTGATTAATTGACAAGCATTTTAATATTAAGAATCATTTTTATATAATTTTTAAGTATTTTGTTAGGAGATATATATTTTTAAGTTAGTTATAGTAAAAATTAATAAATTTGTTATAAAATATAAGTGATGATTTTTTTACGTCATCTAATTATAAATAATAATGTATTGTAAATTTATTGATTTTTTAAATAAAAAAGTAATATGCTAAAAAAATATTGTTTGTCTTAATAATAAATCTTTGTATTTTAAGGAGTTAATCTCTAGTTTTTAACTGAAAAATATTCTAGCTGTGTATGACAATTAGAATATTAAAAACAACATAATTAATTTAAGTAATTGAAGGAAAGACAAATAGGTAGTAATTTTTTTTTTTTTGTCTCTCAGATTAGGAGATTTTAAAAAAATCTCCAAGAGTTAAAGCTACAAGTGATAGGTAGGAGCGTCCTTATTAAATAAACAAAAAAAAGGTGGGAGTGTCCAGAACGTAAGATGCTCTATATATTTTCTCCCACAAACGAGTCATTGAGTATAACTAATACCTTTACTAAAGGTTCAAGTAAATACATTATACATTTTGTTGGGAATTTTTGCTCAAATGTCTTCAATGATAATGCATACAGGAGATAGACGGTTTGTTTGATCGTTTGTTATAAAGCATGAGAATCATTGATTGAGCATCACTCTTAGTAATTAATATGCACCTTTTGACAAGCCCAATATTCATGTTGAATTAAGTGCATATTTTGTTTCATGTTGAATTAATTATTCACCTTCAAATTGAAAAATCAGCTAACAAGATTTTAGGTAAATACTTACATGAACAGTTTTATGTTAAGGAAATGATTGAGTCGAAGCAACTTAATTTTGCGTTAGATAATAAAATTTTATAGAATTTAACGGTATATAATGTAATGAAAATATAAAATAGTTTTGTACTATTAACTAATCACAATCATCATTAATTTAACTTTTAAAATAGTTATTATAAAAATTAATAAATTTACTATATAAAATATAAGGGTGATCTAATTAATCCCAAATAGAAATGAGATTAAATAACTCCATCTTAAATGTTCCAATAAAATTAGAACAACTGTTTTATGAGTTTGATCCACTTTTTAAATTGTCTAATACACAGATCTTTGACTAATTATATACTCTTTCTATTATTTTTTTAAATTATATATTTTTTCAATTTATATACCTGTTGTTTTGGTTCTTGCTTGACTGCAATTCAGATTAGTTTTTCTTTTCATTTGATTCTTTAAGCTAAATAACCTAATTAAATTTAGATTAGTTAAATTAAAGGATAAAAATGCAATATAGTAGAGAGTTATTGTGCGTTACTTGTAATATTCGTGCTTGTTGACGTCTTAATAATTTAGACATTACAACATTTCGTATTATGACATTTCACTTAATATTTTTATGGTAAAAACCTTCATTATGTAGTCCTTTTTTAGACCTCAACCATGTAGTAGTCTTTTATGAGACTTTGACTACTTATAGGATTAATAACTATATCTACAAATCAACATAGACTTTATAGACTTTTTAGCATGCTATATTTTCACTCATAGGTTTTTCCCGAAAAACTTCTCATAACTACTCTAAACTAAGTATGATGTAAAGTTATTTTAAGTGATAGATTATATTACCGAAAATGATCTATACCTTGTATGTGGAGGGAATGAGCATCATAAATGATTTGATCTAATGTCATCGTGGAAGGTGGGAAATGGTGAGAGGGCAACGGGGGGGGGGGGGGGGGGGGGGGGGGGGGGGGGGGGGGGGGGGGGGGGGGGGGGGGGGGGGGGGGGTTGGCATTCTTGGGACTATTTATCCAAGGCTGTTTGTACTTTGTCTTCAACAAAAAGAGACGGTTTAAGGCATGGGGTTTTGGGTTGGAGGGAGATGGGAGTGGATTTTGAGATGGAGGAGACAAGCTTTTGTGTGGGAGGAAGAGTTGATGGGGAACTACAAAGAACGATAAATGGAGTCACTATCTCCATCAATATGGAAGATAAATGGATTTGGGATTTTGGTAATGAAGGTCTCTTCACGACCAATTCAGCGTATAAAGCAACTCTTGAATATAGAGAGGAGTGTCAAAATGAAGAGTCATTTACATAAGTCTGGAAAATATCTGTGTCTCATAAAATTAAGTTCATCTTTTTGTATGGAGGATGCTTCATAATAGATTGCCTACTAGGCAAAATTTGGAAAGAAGAGGTATTCATTTGGAGACCTTAGTGTGTCCTCTTTGCCTATCACACGTTGAAACTATTGACCATGTTCTTGTAGTTGGATGGATGAGGGACATTTCAGCTTTTCCTGGATCCATGGCCATGCACTTTCATCAATTTTGGGGAGCTGAATCATCAAACACGTGTGGGTGGGTTAGGATGCTTGTAGGGGCAGCGATTTCATGGAATATTTTGAAGATGAAAAATGCTATCTATGGTCTTTGAGCAAAAATAATTCGATCGGGATAAGCTTCTCCAAGATATTCAGTTTTTCATCTGGTTTTTGCTAAAAAAATTATTGCAGCTAGACATGAGTCTATTGGCATTTTGGCACATGGATACTTCATCAGCCTTGCAAGTTATTCTAAATATCCAGTGATCAGTTATATGATGTTATTGATTCTGTTGCTGTAAAATCCCTTCTCGCTGCGTTATGGACGTTGCTGCCATGCAGGGAAAATTCTCAATTCCCACCGCATCTGATTGGAGATTGTTAACGCTAAAGTAGCTGACTTTCATTTATTTTCATCTGGTCATGTCATCTATGTTTGGTGGATAGAATTTATGACGAGGGAACCAATTAATTATCAAAGGTTATAGTAATTATTGCTTGAATCTTTTTGTTGGTTTAGGCTTTTCCACAAAAGCTTTTTAGCTGTTACAGACGGGTAAACTATAGGTTATTATATATTCACTTTTGTCATTTGTTAATATGTTATAACCTCAGCTGTAGCTCCTTTTTTCTTTTTCGGTCCTTTGATCCTCCTTCTATACAGGTTGGGGCATCCTTTGGATCCACATAATTACACTCTTTCTATTTGCTTTGCTGATTAAAAAGAAAAATATAAGTAAAACTACTAAAAATCGATTTTTTTTTTTTGCTCAAAGACCATATATAGCATTTTTCATCTTCAAAATATTCCATGAAACCGCTGCCCCCACAACCTTCCTAACCCACCCACACCTGTTCGATGATTCAGCTCCCCAAAATTGATGAATGTGCATGGCCATGATCCAGGAAGAGCTGAAATGTCCCTCATCCATCCATTAATATATCATAGTATTACATTACCAATCCGATAATAATAATTTGCGGCTACACCACTATGATATATACAAATTATCATGATTTGGTTTGTTGAGAAAATGAGAAAAAGGAAAAATTCTAAAACAAAAATGAAAATTTTTAATTAGATAAAGCTAAAGACACTACATAGGTTGAGAGTTTAGTGAGTTAAGTAAAATGGTGTGTTTTGATGAATTAAAAAAACTAAATCTAAAAATTGGAAAGAAATTAAAATTAGTAAAAGATAATCAGAAGAATATATAATTACTCAAGTTTTTGTGTTAAAAAAATTAAACAAATGGATCCAATTTTTAATACTAATGTTTCAATTTTATTGGGTCACATAACATGGGATTGTTTAATCCTATTTTTAGTTGGAGATACTTAGACAAAGTCAAAATACACTTAATGCACCTTGTTTTATGGTGACTTGAATTGAAAAATAAAATTGGAAAAAAAAAAGAAAAAATAATAAATGTTAATGTAATATATGTGATGTTTTTATGAGAGACAAATCCAATCTTGTTTATTAAAGATCACTGCTTAAATTTAAATTGAAACAATTTGCATTAGATGATAATATCCTCCAAATCTTGCTCATTGAATTTAAATCTAACGTTATAAAAAATAAAAGTACAAAATATATTATATAATTAATTTTGATAGATTAATATTTTATTCAAAGTAATTAAATTTGGATCGATTATTGTTTAGGTTGGAATACTGAATCAATATCAACCCAATAAATCATTAATTTTTGGGTCAAGAAGCCGAACCAATTAATCCAAATCGAGTTTAGTAATATCAATTCAATTCTGGAACACGTATTCTAGACATTCCAAACACATGAAACATAACACACTATACATACTAATAACATATTATTATTTACTTATTTTAAAGTTTAAATATCTCATTGATATTTATTTTTTATGATATCATAAATTCTCAACATTATGAAAAATGGTTGAAGTAATGGATTAATGATTTAATTAATCAATAATGGGTTTGATTTGATTCTATATATAATTTATTGATATTTAAAAATTATATACATATTTATAATATATAATTAATATTATTTGATTAAAAAAATATGTATATTTCAAAATTTAAAATAATAATTTATAAAAAATACGATATAGAAGTTATTATTTTTTATCTTATTTTTAAAACGGGGGAAATCAGACTAATAGAACCGAATCATCTCATATAAACTAAGTGACAGATCCAGCAACCAGTTAGCCACTGAATTTGATAACACTGAAGACAACACATTATTGGGCAACTATGAAACATTTTCCCTAATAATAACACATTATCCGTGCCCAACTTTCTGTTCCCAGGGTCACCACTCACATCCCAAACTGAAAGACCTCTTCTAATGGCAGAAGAAGCACACAACACCAACTCCATGCATGCCCTGCCAAAGGTTCTCGTTCTGGGTCCCCCAACGTGCTTCACAACCCTCCAACCTCTCTACTCTCACAAGTTCCATTTCCTCAACCCCCACACCTCAACCCTCTCACTGCAACACTTCCTCCATCACCACCACCACCCTTCCTCCATCTCCGCCGTTCTCTGCACAGCAACCTACTCAGTCACCGCCAACGTCCTCCGCCTCCTGCCCGCGCTCCGCCTCGTCGTCACCACCAGCGCCGGAACCGACCACATCGACCTCGACGAGTGTCGCCGCCGCGGAATCCAGGTCGCCGGCGCCGGAGGGATCTTCTCCGAGGACGTCGCCGACGTGGCCGTCGCCCTGCTCATTGACGTCATGAGGAACATTTCGGCGGCGGATCGGTATTTGAGGACTCAGCAGAATCACGATACTACGCCTTGGGATTTTTTTACATTCGGCTCCAAGGTTTGTGTTTTTTATTTTTAATTTCTATTTTTAAAGTGGTATCTAGTTTGATTTATAGTCTATTTTTTATAGATTGTGAGTCTGTATAAAAAGTTTAACTCTACATTATGAATACTAATTGTTATTTTTTATAAAACTTTTTACCTTTATTGTTTTATCTACAGTGGTGGAATGCTGGTTAAAATTTTCAAAAAGAAGTGATTTTTATTTTTTATTTTTTTTATCTATATATGATACCGGTGAGTAAATTTGAGATTTGATATTTACTCAATTATGAAAGGCATACGCCAACTATGTTGGTAACTAGTATGAAGCTTGTCAAAAATATTTGTAGCTACGATTACATGACAAAAATATTTTTGAGAAGACAGACTCAAATCATAGTGTCGGCTAAAACTTGATTTTTTTTGTAATTTTTGTCCACACTATGATTTTGCATTTTCTAGCTGAAATTCAAGTGCACATTTTGATATAGATTACATGTATATTTTATTACAAACAATCTTATTTAAGTCACATAAAATTATTATCAACAACAAATGTACTTTGTATCTTATGTGACCTTATTATTTTACTAATTTTAAAGTGAATTAATGTTTTGTGAGCTAAGTTTAGTATATACGTTTAAGTTAATTAAACTTTTAGTCCTTCAAATTTTTCAAAATTTGATTTTTAATTTTTAAACAAAAATTTGATTGGTCAAAAGTCTCTTAAATTTTTTTATTAAAATTTTTAATTTCTAAACTTTTGTTTAATCGGTCCTTAAACTTTTAGAAATTTCAGTTTTTAGTCTCTAGACTGAAGTTTGAACCTATCATTTTTATTTATTTAATGAGATTTCAAAAATTAAAAATCAAATTTTTCAAAAGTTGGTGGACTAAAAACTTTGATGAAAAAAATTGAGAAATTTTGACCAGTCAAATTTTTGTTTAGAAACTAAATCGAATTTTAAAAAATAAAAAAACTTCAATCAGTCAAATTTTTATTTAAGAACCAAAAATTAAATTTTACAAAAGTTTAAAGATTAAAAACTTTGTTAATCCTATAATGATTTCCATCTATTTAAAGTGACAACCGGGAAAATGCTTATACTTACATTAAACTAAAGTTGTTTTTTTAAGGGACAACTCAAAGGTATGTTGTACATTATACCCTTGTATAATGCATTAAAACCATCACAAAAGTGTTTAAAAAATGTATGAACAGTGGTATTTATTGGAGGGGAGGGGGGTTGAGGGAATTTCAATAGTACATAAACTATTTGAAGCTTCATTCATATAAGGAAAAAAGGATTGTTGTTTCAGTTAGCAGGTAAGCGAGTTGGGATTATTGGACTGGGAAGCATTGGCATGGAAGTGGCCAAGAGGTTCGAGTCTTTTGGTTGCATTATCTTATACAACTCTAAGCATAAAAAAGCTTCAGTTTCGTATCCTTTCTATTCTAGCATTGTTGATCTTGCAACTACTTGCGACGCTCTTGTGTTATGTTGCGCACTAAATGAGCAAACAAAGCACATAATTAACAGGGAAGTCATGTTGGCATTAGGAAAAAAAGGATTTATTGTCAATGTTGGAAGAGGGGGTCTTATTGATGAAAAGGAATTGGTCAAGTGTTTGATGGAAGGCGAAATTGGAGGTGCTGGTTTGGATGTGTTTGAGAACGAGCCTCATGTTCCCAAAGAGCTCCTTGCAATGAATAATGTGGTTTTATCTCCACATGCTGCTGCTTTTACTGTGGAATCTATGATGAATTTGTGTGAACTTATGGGAGGGAATTTAGAAGCCTTCTTCTTAAATAAGCCCCTAATTACTCCTGTATTGTTGCCTGAATAACTTGTTCTTTTGATAACATTGTATCGTGTGGTACAATTTTATGTCATTCCTGCAATGATTCTGATTAAGTTGTAGATGACTTTGTTCTATTCCAAAAACCATCTCAGCAAAGTGCCTTTGCAAGTGTATTTCAAACTCTGTTTTGATCAAGGGAAGGAAATAAAGCAAACTCTATTTGATTAGTTTTTAAGCTCATTTTTATATAGAAACTCTATTGTGCCGTTACTCATCTTCCTATTCTAGTTATGGTTGTCTCCAATAATAGTTTCAAAAGTTATTGCTAACAATGGCTGAACGATAGTAATCTGAAACCAAATTTAATTGTTGGCAACAAAACTAATACTGAAAAATAAAATATCAATTTGCAACTGTATTTACGTATTTTTAATTAAAAATACATATATCAAAAAAGTCTAATTCAGTTTATTTGTTGAATAGAGTGCGTGAATTTATTATAAATTTCTTATTACTTATTTTTAATTCTTATGTATAACAAAAATTACAAATACATATACCGACAATGCTTTTGTTGTTAATTATATTTAACATTTCACTTTAGATTCTCTTGCAGTATGATGAAAGAGCTTCAGCATGCATATAAAGCTCTTGTTCTAATTAATACGGTTTATCTAGAAACCTTATACCTTGTTCCACTTTTAATATACTATACTTTAATTTATGCTCGTGATGAACAGAAATGTCCAACAGTGGTGTTGGATGGTTAATATGGGATCAAACTCTCTTTCTCTGAAAATGTTTATAGCAATAAAAACAACCTCAGGAAAAAGATCATAATACTCACACGAGAAACCACAATTGAGTGTGGGGTGTGTGCACTGTGTGTAATGAAAAGAGAAAGTCAGAATGTGTGTGTACCTTGCTTCCTCCAAGTCTCGCTGTTTATAACTACTGACATGTAAGGATGCTGAGGGAGTTCCTCCATGATCTTGGCCGAGATCCCTGATTTGTCGGAAACGTGTGTTCTCTCTTTATTGCGCGGTTATTGCCATTAATCATAATGATTGATCAGAGAAAGCTTTTAGGGTAACGTGGCGGGAGTCATGGAGGTATGTCGAAAATGGCTTGAGAACAACGGTCGTCATCTTCTTTCTATCAGGCCGAGTCTTGTTGGGCCTACTGTGATTTGGCCTATATTACAGATTCGTAACATTTTAGATTTTTGCAACATGTTTTAAGAAAAGCAAGCATTCAAGATTTCATATTGACTACAATATGATAAAAATTCGTTTTTAATAAATTATACTTTAGACTCCTGTAACATATTTTAATGAAAATAAGTATTTAAGATTTCACATTGATTAACAATATGATAAAAATGAATTTATCTAAAAATCTAATACCGTGTTTCGTTTTTAATATATTATACTTTAGATTCTTGTAATATATTTTAATGAAAGTAAGTATTCAAGATTTTAGATTGACTAGTAATATAATAAAAATGAATTTATTTAGAAATCTTATACCGTGTTTCATTTTTAATTTCTGTTTGTTGTTTATATGTCGTTTTACCATTTTCTGCTCTCATACTCCTTCATCGATGGGTATTAATTAGTTTGTTGAAATTGCAAAACAGAAAATGAAAAACAGGTGTTATGAATTGAGGCATCGTAAATTGACTCAAGTTGTCCTCAATGACCAAAATTAAGGCCACTCCTTTTCTTCTATTCTGTTATTAAAGTTGTAGGAGTATTTCTTTGTGGTTATTGTAATATGCTCATTTTATCTCTTAATTAGAGAGACAACTCCATGGCCAAAACGTGCAATGAATTAGAGAACACCATTGTACAGATGGGATTATCTTCATATATGCCCATGAGTTTCTTGTCAGCATATAGAATACAATGGTGCTTAATATCATATTGCTAAATTATGGATAGCTTTAGTTTTTCCGTGTTTGCTACCTTTGTTAGTTTTGTAAACACTGGTATCAATAACTATTCCATCAGTCTGAAATAAAACATCCCCCCATAATATGTTTTGAAATAAAAAAAAAAAAATGTAAAGTTAAGCCTTTCCATGGTGAAAATACGTTAGTTTGACTGTGTTTTTTTGGTTATTATAGCCTGTTTGGTTTCACATCTAGGATGTGATTTTAAAAGAGCTAGCTTCCACATTCTAAATGTTATTTCTCACTTCTAGTTTGTTAGGAATAGTTGTTAATTGTCATAAGATCTATAAAGTAAATAGAGCCTAGATAGTCTCATTGTATTTTTTTTTTTTTTCAAATCAATCAATTGCACAATGAGTTACTTTTGTGGAACTCCTTTGTCATTCTCTAAGCTCCATGTCTGACCACAAGGTGTGATATGCATCTCAAAATTCTGATACTATTAGAATAAAATTGAAAGGAAGAATAAATATTTGGATAGTGTTTGATGGTACCACTTTACTGGAACTCAATCATCAAAGGCAATGGCAAACAAGCAGCACAACCACAATGATATAACAAGAAGGAGCTTCAACCACTCCTTGTGCTTGGTCCTTCAGTCATGTTCCCAACCTTTGAAGCTCAAAACCTTCACAAATCACAACTACCGTTTCCTCTCCCAACTCCCTCTCCACCAATTCCTCGCCGAGCAAAACGTTGACCCTTCATCCATTCAAGCCATACTCTGCAGCCCTTGCCAGAAGATCTCTGCAGATGTCATCAGGCTCCTCCCATCACTCAGCCTCATTGTGACCACTTAGTAATGGAACCCGCCACATAGACTTGGCTGAGTGCAGCTACCGTGGCATTCGGGTAGCCTCTATTCCAGGAGATCAATTAGCCGTGGATGTTGCTGACATGACTGTTTGGTTGTTGATTGATGTGATGTGGAACATTTCTGCAGCTGATCGACATTTTAGGAAATGGGGTCCTTCTAAGCCCTGCAATCTTTCTTCTGGTTCCAAGGTATCACTCATTTTTCTGCATTATGTGCATGTTCTTTTCATATTATTGAGCACATGTTTCTGATGTTCTATTTCAGTATTTCTATTTTGATGAATATTTTTGATAAGACAGGTATTAGTAATACACTTACCAACACATTTTTTCTAACACATTCAACTAGGTAAAAGGTTCTCTCAGGTGGAAAAAACTTGGATTCTCAAGTGTTATGATCACATCAGTGGAAATGTCACTAGAGAGGATCCATTTCCCACTATATTATTAGTTAAAATTTATTCAAAACTAAAAAATCATGAGTTACATCATGAATTAGGTAGTGTAATCTACACAATTTTGTGATTGTCAATAAAGTTCAATAAAGAATAAGCAGTGAGTTGTTAACATATCTCTTTTAATAACTTCAACTCAAATCAAGTGTGTTAGGAGATGTTTTGTTGGTAGAGGATAATCGATATATTTGTTTTCCATATATGACGGTAGTGTTGATTAGAATTGACAATTAAAACATCAAATTCTGGAGCATGATTGATAACTGGCTCTCAGCTTTGTGAGTTATGATCCTCTTCTCTCTCTCTCTCTCTCTCTCTCTCTCTCTCTCTCTCTCTCTCTCTCTATCTCTCTTTCCTTTATCTATATTTATTTCACGAGTAGTTAACCATGTTAAGAAGTAATTATAATGTCTAATAAAAGTTAATTACTTGTGAAACAAAATTAATCATATTTATATATTTGAGTCGACATCGGATGTACATTTTTCAAATGTACAACTATCAATATTCTATTATCTATTACACTTAGCATTTTTTCTTTGTACCTTTTTGAATCTTCTATTCTCTTTATCTCATTCCATTTTCCATCCCAATCCACCCAAAAATGGGTTGTTGAATATCAGGACTCCCTGAGCAACTGTGAGAGTAGAGTGATATTATGTTATATGATTTACAAAATGTGGATTATTTAAATGTAAAATACAAAATTTGGATAGATTAAGTTACAAATAATTACTATTATTTAAATTCTTTTTAATAAAATTTATGTAATGTAGTTTAAAAATGATTTTCATGATATTTCATAAATAATTTGGGAATATCTCAATCTTCCGGTCACTTTCAGAATCAAACGCACATACATATCCTCTGTAACGTAGGGGTCAAACAATAGTTTATCTACAACGATGAACAAATCTATTTTTTATATAGTAATTCAGAACACGTCTTTTTAATTGTTTATTATATAATATATAATTTAAATTAAATTTACATCTCAATGATTCTCCTCCGCAAATGGTCGAGTTGGGAATGTTGTGATGTTAAGTCAAACCTAATCACTCTCCTTCTCTTCACTCTCCTTCTCACCCTACCTTTCTCCGTCTATGCCAATCTCTTCAGTTAAGCAATAAATTCTGTTTGGTTTAGATGCAACTTTTGTTTGTTAAGCACGTTACATGCATCAAACTTTACTTCATTGTTTGAAAATGTTTGTGTGTGAACCGTTTGAGAAAATGTCCAGCTGGGAACTTCTGCCTTGTTTGGATATGGTTTTCCAACTTTTTCAGCTCTCATACATATTTCCTCAAGGGTATTAAATTTTATTCCAGTTTCTGCCAACTCATTCATGGAACGTGGATGTGTATTACATATACATGGTGTGTTAAAATCTGAAAACAGAAAATGGAAAAAATATGTTTTTGAAGAAATGGGGCTTCGTGAATTGTCCCAAACTGTCCTTAACAGTGCTATGCTATCATAATTCCATTAGTCTGAAATAAAATAAACCTCCATAATGTGTTTTGGAAAAAGAAAAAAAAATCAAGTGAAGTCAAGCTTTTATGAAAGCACATTAGTTGGACAGTGATTTGTTTTTAGAATAATAAAATTGTAAGGAATAATAAATATTTCGGTAATCTTTGACAGTACCAGTTTCCTGGATCTCAGTCAACAATGGTAATGGCAGAAAAACACAACCACATTGATAATAAGGAGATTCAACCACTCCTTGTGTTTGGTCCTCCATTAATCTTCCCAACTTTTGAAGCTCCAAACTTTCACAAATACCGATTCCTCAAAGCTTTCTCCTCACAACTCCCTCTCCACCAATTCCTGACCCTTCATCCATTCAAGCCATACTCTGCAGCCCTTCACAGGAGACATTGACCAAACTGCCACGTTTGGGAAAAATATTTACCTAAATGCCACACCTCCGAAACTATTTTCCAAACTGCCACGCGGCCTATTTCGCTATGGTCCCCAGCGAAATAGGAACGCTGACGTGTCAAGTTTCTGGTGGACACGTATTTCGCTTGGAAGGGTAGCGAAATACGCAGTCAAAGCGTCAGAGAGTGCAGGCCACGTGGCAGACAGGGAATAATTCGCTGGGCTCCCCAGCGAATTAGGTGGCAGTTTAAAAAAATCTAAAAAACTTCGAACGGTCATAACTTTTGATAGAAATATCCGATGGAGGCATACGATATATCAAAACGCTCGAAATTCAGAGACAATCGTTTTGACATATCGTACGTCTCCATCGGATATTCCTATCAAAATTTAGACCATTCGAAAGATATATCATACTCTTAAATCATAATTTTGAGGCACTTAGAGGCGTCTTTTGGAAAAAAGAGTGGACCAACTCCCCTTCAGGCCTTCTCCTCTGAATTTCGAACGTTTTGACATATCGTACGCCTCCATCGGACATTTCTATCAAAAGTTATGACCGTTCGAAGTTTTTTTGATTTTTTTCCATTGCCACTCCCTGTCTGCCACGTGTTCACCTAATTCGCTGCCATCCATAGTGAAATAAGGGGAAGCTGCCACGTGGCCTGCACTCTCTGACGCTTTGACTGCGTATTTCGCTGCCCTTCCAAGCGAAATACGTATCCACCAGAAGCTTGACACGTCAGCGTTCCTATTTCGCTGGGGACCATAGCGAAATAGGCCGCGTGGCAGTTTGGAAAATAGTTTCGGGGGTGTGGCATTTTGGTATATATTTTGACCAAACGTGGCAGTTTGGTCAATGTCTCCCCTTCACAGCAGGTCTCTGCAGATGTCATCCGGCTCGTCCCATCGCTCTGCATCATTGTGACCAGCAGTGCTGGAACCGACCACATAGACTTGGTTGAGTGTAGCCACCATGGTATTCAGGTTGTCTCTGTTCCAGGAGATCAAGCCATATAATGGGGTCCTTCTATGCCCTGGAACCTTTCTTTTGGTTCCAAGGTACTTGTCATTCTTCTGCTTTATAAACATGTTGTTTTCATGTTATGGTAATATGGTGTACATATATTGTGCAAATGTTTCTGATGTTCTATTTCTATTTGGATGAAGGTTTTAAATAAGGGGAGTGCTAATAATACATTCTTTAACACAATTCTTCTAATACCTCTACTATTGGTAAATATTTATTGGAAAGTACAAAATCTTGAATAGGCAATCATTAAATAGGGAGTAAGACCTACTCAATTTTGTGATTTCTAATAAATTTCAATCAACAATAAAGAGTATTGCTATCATTTCTTTTTCAATAATAACATCTCTAATAAAATGTGTGCATGTGGGGGGATCTTGTTTTGATGATAGAGGACAATCAATACATTTGTTTACCTTATATGAATGTAGTACTCAATAGAACTGACTAATAGAACATAAGATTCGGTAGCTTGAATGGTAACCAGTACTCAGCTTTGTGTTTCAGCTTAAAGGCAAGCAAGTAGGGATTGTTGGATTGGGAAAAATTGGCAAAGAATTTGCTAAAAGGCTTGAGCCCTTTGATTGCAGAATTATGTACCATTCGAGAAACGAGAAGCCATTTATCTCGTACCCTTTTTATTCTAAGTTGTTGAGCTTGCTGGTAATAGTGATGTCCTTGTGCTTTTTTGCCCACTTAATGAGCAATCAAGGCACATAGTCAACAGGGAAGTGATGTTGGCATTGGGGAAAGATGGAGCTATTGTCAATGTTGGATGTGGAGCTCTTATTGATGAAAAGGAATTGGTGCGGTGTTTGATGGAAGATTAGATAAGGGGTGCTGGCTTGGATATTTTTGAGAATGAGCCTAATGTTCCCAACGAGCTCTTTCCATTGGATAATGTGGTCCTCTCCCCACATGCTGCTTCATTGACTTCAGATGGTTTCACTGAAGTATGTGAACTTGCAGCTGAGGCTCTAGAATTGCTCTTTTTCAAGTAAATTACCAAGTACTCCATTGTTGGATGGCTAAATTCATTTTATTCTATTTTAGAGTTTTTCTTTCCATTACCTATAAACTAAAAATATGTCTTACCCATTTTTTAAATTTTTTTGGCAAAACCACTTGATATTAATAGTTATGAGTGTATTTCTTACCAAACATAGAAGTTGGCAGCCAACAAAATTCAGTGTCCCATTTCTTTTGATAACTCTATAACTACAACAATTGATGTCATCTACTTATGCATTTGAGAGACACTCTTGTCATGCACGCATAATAGTAAAATTCTTGGCTTTCAAAGAAAGCTCAACTGATGTGTGGGATACATGTAAGCTACAAAGCTGTAGTCCTACTTTTCTTGCCTTAATGAAACTGATTTGTTTCTGCATGCATTATGTTCATCTAGTGGAAGATGTTATAATACTCCAAGGCTTTGGCTGAAATAAACTTGTGGTCAAACTAGCTTATAAGCTAACCATTTGAGCTTGTTTGGATATTTTTTCTTTGTCAACATTTTCCATATCAAATGAGCTTGAACATCGAAGAATCAAACTTATTTAGACAAGATGTCAATGCTAGTCAAGATGACTTCGCACCAGCCTAAAGTTAAAGGACCAAAACTTGAATTTTGAGGCAGAGGAAAGCCTTCTTGGCTTAACCAACTTCCCAAGTTATGCGCAGGTACTCATCCTAAAATCACAAAAGCCGTCACCTTTACGTGTTGGTGTAAATGTAACTCCATATATCTAAGGGCACTTATTGTCCATGGCCAAAAAAAAAGGAACAACATCATGTTGTGCCATTGCAAGCCTTAAGTGGCACTGGCTGCTTGGTATCACAAGACCACCTCATTTTTAGGTTGGTGACTTTACAAGACAACCCTTTCCAGGATGGTGGGTTCACAAGACCACCTCCTTCGCAAGATAGTAGAGAAATATCCTTTCCAACTTTGGGGGTTAACAGGTCTATAAGGGCATTTGCAATGCTGCCTAAATTTGTAAGAGCAAGTGTACAGCTTTTCTTGTTGGTCTTATCCCGTGACTGTAAGTATACTAGTTGTCCACTTCATGAGAGCAAATAACACTTGCATGCCAACACTCGATGCTTGTGAGAGCCAGCAAAGTTAGACACACATAACACCCCGATTTCGTCATTCAAGCAACTTAGGATACATAAAAAAGACAAGAAGAAATCAAAAAGGTAAAATGTTAATTATTGTTTCATTCAATACTAGATGTCAAATATACATTTGAGACTGACATCCCGATCTATAAAAGGAACAAAAAAGTTACAAGGTTTGTCAACATCCCAACATTTCAATTTTTCCTTGACTTGATAGGATCAGGATTAGCAATGGGGGCAAGCCAATGTTGGGGGTAGTAGCCCAACACAGGAATGCCCTAAGGTTCATGTTGACATTTGTGCATAATAAATCTCAAATTTCAACTTTAACGTTGGCATACATTAGAACACATTGACATACATAAGTTGACACCTCATACTAACATATGCTACCAATTTGAGGGACAAGTAGTGTGTCCATTTTTTTTTTTAACAAGCTCCAAACGTACATTCAAGAAATAATAATCTACTGCTTTTCATAAAATGATACATCGAAACATATGCTAACGGATTAAAACGGTAAAACAAACACATCCTTAATTGTTTAGACTAGGTTGGATCCAACCACAACCACAACGCTTAATGTCCAAACATATAGAGAATGCTTCCCAAAATATTTAACACGAGTAATAATCATTAAACCACATACAATATTCTAAAGATTGATTTACTTTTTCTTAACCAATCCGAAATATAAAATTACTTTATATGCGACTCTGCATATTAAATGATTATCATAATGCTAAATTAATAAAATGGCTAACGTCTAACACGTAAAATTTTATGATTAGAGAAAAAAAATATTTTTTAATAGTTTTTTTAGACTAAAATATATTTTCGTCCTTACAAATATCGATAAGTTTAAAATCCATTTCTGCAAAATTTTTGATATGTTTTTCACCATTGTAAAATTGAAATGTTATTTTTTGGCTTGAAACCGGGTTTGGACAAATCCAAGCTTATACATGACATTTTTTAAAACTTAAATTATAGACTAAAATATGTTTTGTGTCCCTATAAATATTAAAATGTTCGGAATTCTTTCCTACAAAATTTTGAGTCTTTTTTTCGTCCTCGAAAGATTGAAGTATGCTACTTTTTGGCTAGGACGTAAATTTGGGCATCCGAATCTATGTGGCACTCTTTCATTGGTTTGATGAATATGGGAGTGGGGGATTTTGGAGGGTTAAAAATCACCACAAAATGCAGCCCCCACAAATTTGTAAATTCCTCTTTCCTAACATTCTTCCCTAACTTTCTTCATCTTCTTTGAATTTAAATAAATATTTTTTTCTTTTTCATTTTTAAATGTGTTGTTCAACCTCCTCCTCCTCCTCCTCCTCCTTCTTCTTCTTCTCCTCCTCCTCCTCCTCCTCCTCCTCCTCTTCCTCTTCTTCTCCTCCTCCTCCTTCTCTTCCTCCTCCTCCTCCTCCTTCTCTTCCTCCTCCTCCTCCAACAAAAACCTAATACCTTCACTTTCAAACCCAACGTTACAAATACAAATTCCAATGTTCTATCGAAATCAAATGTTGCAGACAAACTAAACAACTTGGCTTCCTAATTCACCTCTCTCTTGGATTAGTCTGGTGGACGAAGATCATTAAAAAAGTTAGGAAAGGAGGTTAGAGTAGAGAGATTTACAAATTTGTGGATTTTTTCTTTCTTCAACTTTTCGAGGAAGAAAAAAAGTTCCAAAATTTTACAAGGAAGAATTTCGAACATTTCGATTTTTATAGGGATGAAAAACATATTTTAGTCTATAATTTAAGTTTTAAAAAATACAACATAGGTTCGGATTCATCTAAGTCAAAAAACTACAAAATTTTTTACGAGAACCTACACATTTTAATTTTACGAGAACAAAAAATATACAAAAAATTTTGCAGGACAAATTCCAAACTTTTCAATAATTATAAGCACAAAAAATATAATTTAGCTTTTTTATGTATTTGGCCACCGCTAGTAATACATCATAGCGTCCCCACTATTAACAATATTATTAGTTGATATGAGATTTTAAACATCACTTATTATCATTAGATTCAATAACTACAAAACATGAGATCATATGCAGACGAATTTCACTTAGGGTCAGTTCGGTAGAATGAACGGAAATTAAAAGAAAGTAAATTGTGATGAAAATTTTGAATTAAAGTAAAATATAAAACTATATATATTCATTTACGTTCATTTTCGCTTTCTTTCAAGTCAAACGAAGGGAACCTTAGGCTTTGTTTGGGAGAGGAATTTTAGAGGGAAGGGAGGGAAGGAAAAGGTCTAGATGGTGACATCTCCTTGTTTGGGAGTTTTAATTTTTGAAAAGAAGGATTTTAAGATTTTTAAAACTCCTATAAAATTTTTCAAAGCCTAAAAATTGTTGTTCCTCCATTTTGAGGGTTTTTAGAAGAAAAAGCAATTAAAATTACTATTCTATCCCAACTACAAATTCAAAAATATATTAAAATATATTTTTAATATATTTTTACATTTAAATTATATAATTTTCACATTTAACATCTTATTAACTCTTATTTTTCCTCTCTTAATATATTTTTAACTCTCAAACAAGGAGAAAAAAACTTCCCTCATTTTTCTCCCTTTCCTTCCCTTCCCCTCCTAACTCTAAAGTAACCGATTCTACCACTGTCAAGGACGAAACCGTATCCAATTGATTCATAAAGACTTAATATATAAAGTTCAAATTGTAAGATTTAAATCCAACGTGCACTATCTTTTGGGGAACAATGATATTGATATGTATACTTTAAATAATTTTGAGCTTATCTCTAATCATTTATATTTTCCCTTTCTTCTCTTAGACATGTTGAGTTAGGATGGCTCGTCGTTTCTGTTGTGCTTTTGTTTAAGCCTCGAGTTATACAACCTACGTGATTCATTGTGTACTCAGGATAAAAGCCCTTAATAAATTAAGATTAATTTAAAGAATAGAATTAGACAGTAATCCAATACTTTTTTTTATGTGACAGTAATCCAATAAAATTTGATTTCCATCAAGAGGAATAATGATCAACAGGATAACTATTATTATATAATTATGAAAGGGACAAGATTAGCCTTAATTAATTGCATTTTTTCAAATTAAATAACGGTATATTTCCTTTCTTAAGTTTTGGTATTATATATCTATAATACTTTGGAACGACAGATATAAGTACATTTTTACCAATTATGGCATATACATGAATACTTCTCTTGAATTATGAACAGCTCGATCTGCTAGAAACAAAAGTTTGCTGCTATAGTTAAAGATTAATGGCTTATATTATTTGCATGCAGTGTCCAACTCGTTATTAAAGTGACATTTTGTCGTGTTGGATATAAAAGCAACCCATTGAGTCCAACCCCAGTCGGTTTGTTTTGAATTTGTGTGCGATGATTTTAACATAAGATATTCTTCTTACTGTGCGGTCCTTATCTGGTGGAAAATAATTCATTAATTAATTACATCCTACCATGTGAGAGTATTTTGAAATCGCATTAATTACATCAGACATGCATGAGTTGATTTGGCGGTTTTGTTTTCAAGTTGGAGCATATATATATTTTCACTACTACGAAATAAATTTCAGACAACATCAATTAATATATAGATTTTTATATAGTTTGTATATTTGGGTCATAATTGATCTTATCTACGAGGTATAGGAACCTTTACGTTATTAAATCAACACACATAAGTAACTTCTTTTTTGCGAGAACAAACCTTTAATTTACATGCCATAAAAAGTGTGTGTGTGTGTGTGTGCTCTGTTAAACTATTTGGACTCTTACAATTTTTTGGATAAGCATTTGGACTGATACAGTACTTATATGAAATCATTACAACACGACAGTGAAATATTCTTTAAAAGTAAAATCATAAAATATAAACAATCATAAAATATGAATTAGAATGTGATTAGAAAAAATGTGAACATAATTCTTATGGACAATTCATACTAAAAATCAATTCCTCGCGAGTTTGGAAAATAAAAAAATTTGTTTTTTTGCTGATGGTGCGTGACAAACATATATACACATATCTATGATTAGTATGGATCGATTGGAGGTGATTGCTCTAATTGATTGAACTAAGCAGGAACATTTTTTGTCCCTAATATTCAAATTAATTTGCTAAAGGGAAGAAAATATTGGGAATTGATTTAATTTTTCATTATTTGGACTATCTGATTCTATTGAGATTATTTTTAAAGGTATATTATATCTTGATAAGGTATTAGCTAAAGTTAAAGCGTAAGGTTGGATCACATCACAAAAAGTGTAAGTGCATATGATTTATTAATGAGTGGTTTCTTTGGTAATATGTTTGGTGACTCAGTGAGTGGATGGGTCAGAACACAACACTCTATTTTTTGTTTTGTTTACTTTGGTTCTACTCTTGCTAGCATGAAACTAAAATATATCGCTTTTGAGTCTTAATTATACTTTATTTTGCTTTTTCACTCTCTCAAAATGCATAATCTTCTATGCAGTTTCAAATTATCTAGAAAATAAAATATAATTTGATGTTAATAACTTGTATAGCTTTGTTTAGTAAAAATTACACTTTAGAGCCTAGCATACTTTATTTTTCGACAGACTTCTTTAATTAAAAGGAAATTCCATTGAATTTTGTTAGAAACTTTGAATTCCAATTTTTTTTAAAAGCAAATTCAAAATAAAATTATTTAGTCCCCAAAAGAAGTTGACAGCGACGTCAATATATGATTGGATAAATTGCTTGCATGACTTGCCAGCATTATCCGTCAATTGGCTGTATATGCATTTGGAGCATGTGGAATGAAGACTCAATTAAATTAATAAATGTTTTTGGACATTTCAAATAAAAAATCATATAATTCTGATGACACAAAATGGAATGCAGTTTATTATTAATTAATTAAAAGTTCTACATGTACATACATGCATAACACATAACTACAACATAGTTCAAGACAACTAATAATGCATTAGTAGTGACAACATCGAATAACTTCACTACACAATTCAAGTCTCTTTATTCCTAAGAATATGGCCTCAGTTCTTCTTCCATTTGCACCATATAGGATTCTCCCAACACTAACACCACAACTAATTACTGATTAGCCCTTCTCTTTTTGATGTTTCTGTTATCTTTTTCTTCATAAGTCGACCCACCAAAAGCACCCTCTTTTTCACTTTATATGATTTCATATCTTCCTCATTCAAGCAGATGCAAGTTAAAGCTCAGTTTATAATTTTTGTTGGCCATGGAACATTTGTCGGGGCACCCCTGTTCAGTTGTTTTTCTCTATTAGCCACCTCGAGAAAGCATCAAGTGTTTTTGTGTCAGATCTGTAGTGTTTCTGTGTAAATTCAAGAAGGCTTGGCCATGTGAAATCTGGGTATGTTCTTGGATTCTCGTAGCTGATTAGATCTTTTGGAGGGGTGACCACTTTGTCTCTATTTGGACATAGGAAGAAAGCAAGTGATTTTCTCACAACTTTGTTGTTTACAACTGCTCTATGCAAGCAACTCTTGAACATCCCATTCGATAGAGCCTGAAAGATAAGTCACAACACATCATATTTTTTTCAACTTTTAACACCAAAGCTTAGAAAAAATGCAAAACAACGTGCTTTGTTATGGTTGACAGATAACTATAATTTTAATATGATATGATATAATTGACAAATAATTATAATTCCTAAGTATGTGGTAAATGATCTGATTCTCAAATTTGTGTATATAGAATAACACATGTTATAAAAAAAATAACTCTTTAAATAAATTAATCACAATATCATAAAAGATTAGTTCCTGAGTCTCGGTTAGAAAGGTTAGACATATTTCAAGTTCATCCAAAAAAAAAAAAATGGTTGCATGATATAACTAAGTAAATTCATCTTAATTAGTGAACTAATAATTGATGTATATGAAGTATTGTAATTAAGTTCATTAGTAGAAGGACATTATAATGGACCTACAAGACATATCAATAATTAATTGAGTGTCGATTATCATGCAAAAAGCGACATGTCAACCTTCATGTCAACCTTTTAATTATATGATCCATACCATAAATGTGTCGCCAATATTGACAACGAAAGCATCTTCTTTAGGAGCGACAGAGTACCATCTTCCATCAACAAAGACTTGGAGGCCCTCGACTTGATCTTGGTGGAGAATGGTTAGGGATGTAGGGTCACAATGAGGTCCAGTTCCTAAAGCTAACTCAGGTTTTTGGCATGGTGGGTAGTAATTCAACCTCATAACCGACTCATTTCCTTCGAAGAAATCTCTGAAGCATTCCCTGCCAACTCCTAGGCTCATCCCCAGAAGCTCCATTATCCCAAGAGAGAGTTTGCTCATGGCTTCACAGTATTCTTGAAACACACTCCTATTGCAAATCAATGGAAACATATATGAAGTACATCTTTAAGGAAAAAAATAAGGTCTAATTACTTATTTGATCTCTATAGTTGTATAAACTTTATGTTTTAATCTTTATACTTAAATATCATCTCTTTTTTTCCTTATATATACTCTTTAATCCCTATAAATTCAGATGGAAGAGACTAAAAGGAATTAAAACGGTATGTACGGGGATTAAACATATCATGTGTATAAGATAAAAGATAAAGTTAGTGAAATTGGCCAGGAAAGGGTACATTTATGATTTATCTGTTTTTTTAGTCTATATATGTGTGCTTGATATGTGTGTAGTGTAGACACTAAGAGAGATGAGAAAGGGAAAAAAATGAACAAAAGGAAAAGCATAAGGTATGTGTTGCTGCTAATTAATTCTAAGTTTTTTAACTTAAAGGATTTTCATAAGATTTATCACTCGTTTAGCTTTCATAGCAATTCATATTATTTATTTAAAAACGAAAAAAAAAAAGAAGCTTGTGGAAAAGAAGAAAATTTAATAACAACAATACCCTTAAAATGAGCTTTAATATCTTTTAGAGGTCAGAAACTCAGCAACTGAGTATGAAAGAAAACTGCATTCTATAAATCTTACCCAAATTGCTTGAAATCTTCCCCCATGACATTAAGGAAATAATCCTCCACAGTTTTTCTGGATTTATCTGCAGAATAATGGAAAGAAAGTGTTTCCTTCCAAGGAAGTTTGGAGGAGAATCTTTCAAAGAAGCTATTAGCATAGCCACAATGTTCTCCAATCTTTCTCTGAGCCTTCTGCTTCTGTGAAAGTTGCATGCAGAAGAAATCATCTATGAGCTTATGAGCTTGAGCTATGAGCTTGCTATCAACTCCGTGATTGACAACAAGGAAGAAGCCATGCTTCTTGCATGCCTCATTCACTTCAGCACAAACTGTTGACAAAGCTTGTGGATCTGCTGAGAGAAAGCACTTCAAGTCAATGGGTGGAATTTGGAGTTCTGGCGGTGTTAGACATGGTTTTTCATGATCAGGCCATATGAACTGGGAGGGTATGTTGGATTGGTTTGGCATCAAAGATCCATCAAAGTGTAGTTTCTGTCCTTCCATGATGTTGTCTTGATTTTCTATGGTGTTTTGAGGTGCAATTAGCATTGAAGGATGAGGAACTAGCATGTTTAATTAATTTGAAGTGCACAAAAACAGCTAGAGTGTGTGTATTTGATGGAATTTTTGTTTGATATGTTGTAAGAGTTGAAATTTGGAATTTTGAAAGAGTGGTTGGAGGTGTGGAGAGAGAAGGAGAGATCAAAAGAGTGTTAACAATGAATGGGAATTAGACAAAGGAACAGGTTAATAAAGGTGGTGAAATAGAGTATGGAGAAAGGCCAAGAGAGGATTCATTGGGGAAGTCGGGGAACAGATATGAGAGAATCTTATTTGTTTGTTTGGCTAGATTGCTATCTTTATCACTCTCCCTTTCTGAAATGTGTCCGTTATATATAGGGAGATCATACGTGCCACTATTCACATCATACAAGTGGTTTGCATTAGTGTGCTGAATTTTTTTTTTTTTTTTTTATGTTATAGGTTGGAAGTATTTGGCTCAATAGGAGTGAGTGTGTAAGAGAGGATTGCTACCATTATTTTTTTTTTTATGTTAAAGTTGAAAAGTATCATCCATTATATATATATATATATATAATTTTTATTGAAAAATTTAATTGATTATTTTTAATAAATTATATTTTCTCAACTATATTTTTTTATTTAATCAAAAACTTTATTTTAAATATATGAAGTGGATACTACTTAAACCACTATAGCAGCAGTACATAATAGTGTTGAATTATCAATATTTTATTAATAGACCATCTTTATTTTTTTCACTTTATATTATCAATTATATTAATCATTTATTTTCCATCTTCTTGGGTGAGTTTATTTAAATTTATTTTTTAAAATAAAAGAAAAGTTTCAATTTTTCTGTTATATTTGTTAAAAAAAATTATTTAAAATAAATAATTTTTTGTTTTTTCAAAAATAAATCATTTATGTTTCTTAAAAAAAATATTAAAAAAAACACTTACTTACAATTGTTTCTTTTAAGTTTAAACAAACTTATTCCAAATTTCAATAATCCACCCACCATTACTTCATCAAGATCATAACTATGAACAATAATGTCGCCTACTTGAAGTATGGTACCCATATTTATAATTTTTACTTTCGTATTATATTGTTCAATGCGTTCACAAATAATTTTACTAATTTCATTTGCACGAACGATTACCATGAAAATTTATGGATTTTATATTTTTAGAAGAAAAAAATAATGCCTATACCCTGTTTTATAATAATCATTTATATCTCTTTTGGTGTCTACATCAAAATAGGTATGAGTATTTAATTGAAAATATTTTATTTAATTATCTTTCTTTTTTTGTCACATCATACCATCAATTAAGTTAAGATAAATAGTCATTTTCTTTTCTAAATGTGTAAAACGCTTACAAATTCGTCTCTGAACGATGGAAATTCAAATTTTAGTCTCCGAAACTGAAAAAGTACAACAAATTCATCCATCCGTTAGCACTAATGAAAGAGCCTATGTGACAAAGAAAGATGAAAATGTCACAAAAATGATGGTCAACATGGCTACTGAGTAGACTGAAACAAAATATTAGTAAGTTTCCATTGAACTAATTTGTCAAACCCAAATTTCATTTCATTTAATGGCAAAATATAGTTTAATTTTCATCTTCACCCTTTTTTTTATTATTGCAAGCATAAAATTAAAATAAACACTTAAAAAAATAGGGATGCAAGTATAAGTGAGAATAAACATAATAATAAGTATAATCTATTTGTTGCTCTAAAATTCTAATGTGATAGTACCTTATCCAAAATATGAGACTCAAACAAAAATGCATAGTCAATAAGTTAATCCTTACAACAACAACAACAAAAACATTGTAACATTATACCAATCATTTCATTTTTGTAAGAATTAACTTAATGACCTTGCATTTTTGTTTGAATCTCATATTTTGGATAAGGTACTATCACATTAGAAATTTTTGACCAATAGATAGATTATGCATATTAATCAATATTATGTTTGTTCTAACTTATGTTGACTTTCCTATTTTTTAAGTGTTTATTATAATGTTATGCTTGAAATGATAAAAAAAATGATGATTAAATATACCTTAAATGAAATGAAATTTGGGGTCTGACAAATTAGTCAAATGCTGACAATTTGGTCCAATAGAAACTTATTAACATTTTTTTGTCAAATCTATTCAACAACCATGTTGACAATCATTTTTGTGATATTTTCATTCTTCTATGTCACATAAGCTCTTTCGTTAACGGTAACAGACTTAACTTAATGGATGGATGGATTTATTGCATTTTTTCACTTTTAAGGACTAAAATTAAAATTTTCATATTTCATAGACGAATTTATTAGTACTTTATACATTCACGAACGAAAATAAATATTTACCTATTAAGTTAATCACTTATTTCTCTTCAATAATTTTTTTTCCTTGACATAAATATCCCCCTAACGTAAGAAATATATATTATTCTTCTATATTTTTATTTTTTATTTATCACATTATTAATTTTTTCACTTTTTTTTTCTAATTCTTTCTATGACTCTCCTAGTTGTAGGAAAAGAATTTTCTCAATATAAATGAAAAGTTGCTTTTCTTTTTAAGAAACATCATATTCCAGTAAAAGTAATCATGCATTAAAAAATTATGAAGAATAACAAAAATTCACGTGAAAGTGTGGGATAGAATGCAAATAATTAACTTGCGTGATTCTATTCAACGTATAGGACAAAATAATGACAATAACATTCCTGCTCTCATATATATTAAGATGCATATAAAAGTACTAAGAGAAAAACCAATGCTCCAGCAAAAAAACATGCAGATTTTAAAAAATGGTAAAATATAAATGAAGAAAGGTAAAGGGACCGGATATGATGCAAAATTTAAAATTAATAATAATTAGAATAACCTGTAGGAAGGAAGATCTAACCTAGAGCTACAGCCTACAGATACCAAATTACTACTAGGATCTGGTGGGATTCGTTTGCACGTGAATATATATATATATATATATATATATATATGCATATTAAAAAAAAAAACAAAAGATAAGATTTATCATGTTTAAATTGGAACTAATATATATGGTACACAAGTAGCTAGCTTTCATAAAACTGAATCTCCGACTGAGACTCATGTCTGCTTTGGACGTGCCAAATAATAAGTAACTTACTTATGCCAAGGTTTTGAAGGATTTTCTTCTTCATTTTGCTTCTGCATGCATTTTCAACCTCTAGCCTTCCGAGCAATATAACGTGATGATTAGTACATGAATTATTTAATATTTTGGAAAATAAATATAGAAATATTTTTTATTTATTTTTAGAAATAGAATAAAAATGCTTTATGAATATAAAAATTCTTTTCAAAAAATTTGCAAATAGAAGTTAAATATTTAGTATTTTTACATTTGTGATAATTTAAAACAGTGTTAGAAATTTATGACAACTCACGTTGTTTGCCAACTAAATTAAATCCCATAATCATTAAAGATTTAGAATTACCGTTGTAGATCAATGGAAATAAAACTATTAAAATATTGATTATAAAGTTAGTAACTTTTTTTTTATAATTTTGTTGCAATAATTGTCGCCAATGGTATCATGTTCCTCTACAATTGTCACCACTAATCTTACTACTATGCCACCACTATCACCTCAACTACTACAGTCTCTAGTACACTCTTATGTTCTTGAAAAAATTATAAATTCATTATTATTTTATTTTAATTAAGGGTGTTTAAAAAATAGACTATATTCTTAGAAATATTTCATTTGAATATATCAAACTTGAAAATAAATTAGTTAAAAATAATATATTATATTCCTAATGAATTAAGTTAAATACTAATTAAATATATATATTTAATAAAATTTTGTAAAAGTTCATTCACTTTCCGAACAAATGATTTAGTTTAGAGTAAAATATTTTTTTATATGAAATGTCACTTAAAGTTGATGTACGTACAAATATCTTATATATGTCCACGTACTAATATATATAAATATTTAAATATGAGATGTTATAACGTGTAAGGTACGGTCTCCTATTTGATATCGGATCCACACACATGAATCACATGTTACTTACTATGTTACCACACATGTACGTACTTGAATATTATAGACATGAACATTTAGCAAAAAAAAATTTCTAATAGAATGATAATTTCTGTAGAATTTAAACAAACATCCACAGTTGGGTTATACTTATAACTATATACATATTACTATAGGGCTACTTGACCATTTCCAAAGTAATTTGCAATGTGGCCTCGCTGGTTTTGTCCTCGTGATTTGTTTCATATATTTGTTATCCAGTAAAATAAAATAAAAGCATGTATTGTAATTATAAAAAAAAAAAAGGAACAATTTTTATGATATAACCCATTTTTTTAATTAGGAGTTTCTAAAATAATAAGTGAATAAATCTCACAAAGAAATTGTTAAGGACAAAAGCGAATAATTTCAAATGAAAAGAAAATTAGTGAAACAGTAATACTAATATTGTTAATTCACGCGTCTCTAATTATTTGAAATTATCATAAATTTGAAAGGATATGGTATATACATACACTAATAAGAGCCCCTTAATGGATATATTTGCTACTTGGAGCCTCCTAAGAATGTGTTGTAATTATAAGGTCATTATCCAATTTTTCTTTGATGGCTCTATGTGTTTTTTGTCCGTTCATGTTATACTAAATTATGTGCAATGCTAATAGCTGAATTGTTGTCACAAAACACAATTTCATGGGTCCTTTATATTTAATTTTGAGGTCATCAAGAAATTTTTTTGATCAATAATCTTTCGCATATGTCATGAGCCATAGCTTAAAATTCTGCTTCAGCACTAGACTAAGTGATTACATTCTGCTTCTTGCTCCTCCATGTTATCACATTCCCTTCCAAAAACATGTAATGATTGGAGGTGGATCTTCAATTTATGACTATCCTGCATAGTCAGCATCAATATATATCTCTATGGGAACCCTGAGGTCTTACATCGTAGTTTTTCTTGTTTCTTTGATTTGATCAAGTACATACACTTCCTTAATTTAGGAAATAAAGATGCCCTTTACAGAATATATAGGTAACCTCTGTTATGAGAAAATACTTCATTTCCCCGATGTCATCTACATACACTAGAAGAAGGGCGGTTTTTCTATCAAAGAAATGTATTTGAAGAAAGTACGGTTATAATTGTGACTCTGATTGTACCCTAGGGATGTCATATATAGCTCAAGTAAATTTCTAAACCACTCTAAAAAAATTGGAACATTTTAGATTTGGTGATATAAAAAATGAGAGTCGGTCAAACCTATATAAAACCAGCCAAAATTGATCAAGAACCGATACTAAAAACTAGCTAGTTTGAACCGATATTGTTTCAAAAAAATATTTTTTTAGTTTTTTAGTAATTTTAATTTTAAAATAAAATATTTAAAGATAAATAAAAATACACATTTAATCAGAATTACAAATAGATAAAAATTATTTTAACTATTATTTTTGTTATAAAACATGTATATAACTTATTCATTTATATTAATTTACAATTTTTTATATCTTGATTTCTTATAATTTTATATTGTATTAATTTATTATTTTATTTTATTTATTCTAAATGTAAATTTTTTATTGTTAATAAACATTGTCATATTTTATTAAAATTTAAACTTGAATATTATGATATATTTGATTTATGTGCACTTTAAATGGTAAGAATCTAAGAAATAAAATTATTTAATTATTAATATATTTTATTAAAATTGATTTAATTATGATTCAATTACGGTTGACTAATGAATAGTATTTTGACCAATTCAATGATAGATCGAATCTTAAAAACATTGATTAATTAAAACAACTCTAAGCTTGATATTTTTAATTAATCACGTTTCTGCCTTAGTATATGTAATTGTGTTTGTTTTTTGGGGGGGAAAGGTTTTATATCACTTTTACGCTCCGATTTGGATACACAATACATTTTTTCTCTATATCTCTCTTTTCTTATATTAAATATCATATATCATTTAATAATTTGTATTTTTTTTCTTCTGTCTTTATATATATCTTTCTCCATGTGTCAATTATAATTTGGATTTATACCATCATTTTCCATTTTGATATTGACATTAATAGTGTATTTCTTATTTCTTTATATGCAAAACTTACAAACGATTTTGCACAGAAGAAACAGGGCTGGATTAAGATGCAGAAAAGTAAAGAAAAAGAAAAATCGACATCATTTCCTTTTTCACGATATCGGTTGGTTATACATTTGTCTCATTTTCTGCCTAAATAATCCCAACATGAAGAAGCAGCATATTCGGAGTTTCGGACCTTATAAGTTATTTCATTATACATGCCATATTCATCGATCCTAACCTTGTGCTGTAGCCACTGAATCTATGCTTGTTCAATAATAAGTGGCATGTACAAGCTGGGATATGATATGATCGATGATGACATGTCGACCAGAAAAAGCTAGCAATTCATGCATTTGCAGCCAAACTTTGGATAAAGAAAACTCATGGTATTCTTTACGTGGAAAAAGTGATTCAGAAACACAGCTATCGCACTGGCCCCAGTTTCTTGGCTCAAGCTGTCATTCTCTCTATTATAATGCAAGAAAAAGTTGTCGAACATGACAAGATTTCTGTCTCAGTAAAGTTAGCATTATTTTATTTTTTTTCTATCACAAGGATGTACCATGCAACACAATTTGTTGCCTGGAGATAATAGTTTTTTCTTTTTTTTCTTTTTTTTGCCGACTGTACGTAAAATAGCACTATACATTTTTTAAACAACAAAATCAGCATAAATCATAAGTATGCTTAGTCAAGTATATGAAAATTGTTTTGGTAGCAATAGCATGTAAACTTTGTATACTTCGATTTGAAAACGTATACATGGCAGGACCCAAAAAAAATAGCCTTATTTTGGGGTAACAGTTTTTTTTACCAAAAGAGGTAAAAAAAAATATCAGTACGATTATGAAAAATACTTAAAAAGTAATTACTTTCTGAATTGTAAACATCCTCAAACGAGCCTTAAAAGGTAATAAGAAAAGGCTGATTGACATGCCCGGAACTTGTTATCGTAATGGTTACGTTGGTGATTCAAGTCAATCCTGGCCACTTATATATAATACATGGAACACCTCCACATGTTGTAAGTATTTAATTTGGGAACATACATAGAAGAAAGAAAAATAAGACATGTATTTAAAAAAAATTGATATATAGTATATTTATATGCTTTTGAGTTTTAAACTCTAAGATAAAAATATCTTTTTGGATAATTAGGTTTTAGAACTTTTCTCCTAATTAATTTTAAATATTTGTAAAAGATAAGATATTTTATTTAAAATTAAAAAAAATAGTTTGATTAATCATTAAAATAAAAAGTATTATATAGAGAAAATAATTAAAAATTTGGTAGTTAGAGAGAGAGGCCAGATTAAAAAGTGGGCAGTGTAAAAAAGAATATTTTTATATTTTTTAAAAGTAACTTATTTTTCTCTCTTTTATCTCGGTTATCTTTTCAATAAAATAATTTCTATTTTTTTTTCCTTCTCTCAATTTCAAGTTCAAACACGGGTAAATCTTTAAAGGAAATACTAAATATACTGAATGTGTACGTGCAAAGCAATAGTCAAAGGCGCCCAGATAGGCGAAACCACGAAAAGGGGATAATTCTTTTTTAAATTATTAAATGGAGATAAATTTAAACAAATATCCAAAAACGAGTAAGTTGTAAGTTATTCTATGAATTTTGAATTAAAAATTGTAAAATTAAAACAAATAATAATCCGTCAAATTTTTTATATAAGTCGTCAAATTAAAAAGTAAAAATTTTATATACAAATAAGTTGACAGTTAATATTATTTCTACTTTTAATTATATGTTTGTGTTTAATTTGTATTTTTTATTTTATACTAATGTATTATGTTATTTTATTTTAATAACTACTTTTATTATTAAATTATTTTTTTATTAATATTAAAATAATTTATAAAATAAAATTAATTAATATTATTGTATGAAATTATTAATTTATTTAATAATAACTGTAAAAATTAATTATTTTTTAAAAAAATAATATTATTTGATAAATTATAAATTAATATTATTTGTTAATATTAATAAAAAAATTTAATATTTTTGTTAAAAAAATTATATTTTATTATCTTTATTTAGATTTAAATCTTTTACATTTTTTTAATTTATAAAACAAATAATAATTCTTATTATTAATAAATATATATAAAATATATTAAATAAAATAATATCAAAAATGTAAAAAAAATATAAAAATATAAAAATATTATAAAAATTAAACACAAACATATAATTAAA
>PYAF01005630.1:1537334-1560920 GCA_007407185.1 Glycine tomentella
AAAATATATTAAATAAAATAATATCAAAAATGTAAAAAAAATATAAAAATATAAAAATATTATAAAAATTATAATAAACATACATTAATCTATTAAATAATTTAAATAAAAAGCTATTTACAAAAATATTCCTTAAAGTTGTGTTAAAAAATAAAAAATTAAGGTTGTAAAGCATTTTACGAATTCATTGAAAAAAGTACTCTTTATTACTTTAAAGTTGTGTTGAAAAAAAATTAAGAATTAAAGTGGTAAGTTTTTTTATAATTTCAATTAAAAATAAAAAAAATCATAATATAATTTACGAATTTTCAATTCAGAAGTCATGAGATTATCTATTATTTATTTCTTTTTAAATATTAATTTAAATTTTATCATTAGTAGATAATTTTGAAAAAAAAATTATCCTCTATCCATCATTTCGCCACCCATATAAGATCTAGAAATTGATACGGTTAGAATATCGAAAGTTGAGTAAGAAAAACATAGTAAAAGATGTCAAAGTGGTTTGTACCAGCTTAAGACTTTCTAAGTATGTACTATCTGTCTTAGAAAATATAGTGTTTTTGAGAGTTTTTCTATTTAAAATATAGTGTTTTTTAATAAAAAAAAACTTCAAAAATATTTCTAATTTTATATCTAAACAGGCTCTATGTAAAGAGTTATCATTTTCTATTAATAACAACTCCACTTTTTTTCTTAATTACTGTCCCACCAATTTTCCAATTATATGTTTGTGACAAGAACAAAGGGCCCTTGCACGTTTTGCTGCCCACAAAATGAACCGTTAAATGTTGCACTTTGTTACCATTCTCAAAATTTTAATTTGTTAAGTTAAAATTTGCTCACCATACATTTGATTTTTTTTTTTTTTTTTGTTGCACACAACGCACATCAATGCTTAGCTGGCCTGGTAAAGTTGGTGTAAACTTATTTTTTTTATAAGAGATAATGGGTGTTATTTAATTTACTAGGTCAAATACTAATGTTATTTGTAATGTACAACTGTCGTTGATTCAAGAAAATGTTACATAGAAGAAATCAAACATGTACATGTTAAATCTAGCTAATAAATAGATAATTTTCATAGTCAAACTTTACATAACTGTATTAAATCTTTGGATTAAAGTTGGTATAAACTATAGTACAAAAGAAACACTACTTTAATGTTAACATTAGAATTTTACATACGTTATTCAAAAACCGATTTAATACATGAAGCAATATTTATTTAGGCTTTAAATAACCTTTTGTTCTTGTAAAATTGGGTGTTTTTATTTTGTCCTTTAAAGTTTGTTTTTAGTTTTTTAAAGATTTAAAAAAAAAAACTATTTGTCATTGTTGTCAAATAATAACATATATAATGACATTGACAGCTCATTAATTTATTGTATCATCAATGATAAGACAGTCACGTATAACTTATTTTTAGTAAACTATGTTTTAAATTCTCATTTGTTCAAATCAGTTGATAATATTATTAGTTGATAAGATATTTAGAAACACAATATTTACCAAAAAGGTATATATAATTATCTTGTCAAACTTGATAATGTAATAAGTCAATAAATTATCAACGACATTGTCATCAGTTATCGCTAAATATTACTTGTAGTAAACACTAAAACTAAAAAATTTAAATCTTTAAAGGGATAAAACAAAAACAAAAACTTTAAAGAATTAAAAAAAGTACCTTAATTTATAGAGATCAAAAGATTATTTACGCCTTTTTATGATATTGTAATGAATATTCTATATTAGTTTATTTAAGTTAACATTGAAATATATTAAATTGAAATAAAACAAATAATAAACTCTAATAGAAGTGTGGAATAAATTATTGGGTTGATTTAAAAAAAAAGATGAAATAAAAGTTAATTAAGTAAATAATAAATAACAATATTTTTAAGAGAAAAATTATAACAATATTGTAACAATACCCTGAAAATTATATATAAAATTACTTTTAACACCTTAACAGAATTACTTTAAATTGCCTTTTACGCCCGCAGAACTAAATAGAATTACTTTAGGGTTTTAGGGTACGCAGCTCCACGCCTCACTAATGTAGAATATGTTTAATTAAGTTTATGCAAGGAAAATAATTTTCGTTTTTTATTAGTTTTTTATTGGACCGGTATGAAAATGTAAATATTTATTTTTCCCGAAAAATCTGGTAGCAAACATGGGCCATAGTCGTTAAGGTGCCTAACTACCCTATAAATAGTCGAACTCTCTAGAAGCCTCAATTATGCTTAGCTTAACTCTATTGCCATTATAGCATTGTTACTTACTCATGCATCCATAAGCGTGTTCATATATACATTCCCCACCATGAACCACCATAATCTAGGAATTTTTGTTTGATTATTTTTTCATGCTTTGTTTTTATCTTATGCATGTGTATTAATCAATAATTTTAAATGATTAATTATTCTGTTGGACTTCTAGATAAATAGTCTATAATTTGTTAGATTATCATTTATATAAATGTCACTTGAGAGACCACTACTGTGAGTACTGTCATCTAACATGAGTTTCTTGTTATTACATTAAATAATTAGATAAGAAACTATTTAATGCATAAGGTAGATGTAGAAATATCCCACATTATCTGTCTCAATTATTAAGGTGTAGCTTATATATATATATATATATATATGTTAAATAATACTATTACTTAATATTAATTAGTTATAAGATCAAATTTAAAATGATATCCTGAACTTTTAGTTTTTTTTTATACAATATATAACAATAATAAGATAATTTGAACTCAGACTTTTGTTCAAGTAACCTAGCTAAACTCTCTTCACTTAGACTGACCCTAGTGAATTTTTAAAGTTACAGCTCCTTTCTATATATTGTCTATTCTAATAGGCATTCCTGTTTTACCATACAATATTTAACCCTAATTCTATTATTCCATGAATGAACACGCTATAATTAATATTCATATACCTACTCAGGTAGATTCAGTGGTGGGAGAAATTGAATAGTTTGCATAAGGTTATACATAGGTTGATTTGGAAATCATAAAGTTATTCTGGAAGTGAAGAAAAGAATGGAGGGAGAAGACTCGATCCTAATGAAGTATATATATATATATATATATATATATATATATATATATATATATTATTAATAACTTTTTTATTCATGGGCCTAAGAAAAAGTCTAACTCGCCTTGTCTCAAACATAACTATGGGGAAGAAGTTGTGAATTTGAAACTCTCACTAAACAAAATAAACAAATTAACAATTATCATTTAATTTGTTAATCAAAAGAAGAAAACAATTTCAACCACAATATCTTCATTGTACAAAAAATATAATTAATATTTATGTTTGTCGTAAAAACTCTGTCAATTGACATTGGAGTCCAAATAAATATTATTATGGTTGATTTTTTTTGTTTAGATCATGTGTGTCATATATGAAAGCAAACCTACTCAAGTCTAATAAGACTATTATGGGTGAAAATAATATCTTCCTAGTATTTAATGTGAATACATACTGAGAATATTTCAACTCTAGATCTCTTATTAAGATAAAACAATTTCACATCAATTTAATTATTTACGTAATTAGTGGTCTATTACAATTGTTTTTATCTAGTTTATAAAAATTACATTTTAAAAAGTAAGTCATAATTTTGGATGCAAATCCTATATATTAACCGTAATACTAGTTTGTACAATTATTTTATAATTGGATTCAAATTTTTGAGACTTTTACTCCATTTATGTTCTTTGCATCCATTAAGGTATATATATCGTCCAACGCTGCACAACGCATTGCTGGCATGGCTTTCAAAAGCCTTTTCATGATTACCATTGCCTTTCGCAACTATTTTGATTGAACATGTCATGGATGATCAATTCCACCACTATTGAATTCATAATTCTCTAAATACCGAAGTAAAATTCTTCACGAGTTGGAATTGGTCATGTCAATGGGCAATTTGGTTTATGTACTATGTCCTTTTTACAGAAACAATAAATAAAAGCATTAAAAAGACATTGGATGTACGTGAATTTGCAAGAGACCCAGCATTGAATTATTTAAATTTGAATATTAGTTCTAGAGAATTAAAAATATCAGTTATTGCATTGATTTCCATTCTTAATTTTGATTGAAAAAAATATGATAAGATATTATATGATTCAATTAAAAATTATATTATAATTTTTTTATTAATCATTACAATTGTTTAGTTATGTTGTTGGTTTAAGTAGAATTTGACTTAGTCTTTTAAGTAAGGTTGTAGGTTTGAGTTTTGTAGATGAAAAAATCTGATTGAAAGAAAAAATTATATTAAAAGTGATTATTAAAATTTTTTAGCAAAAATTAATCATCAATAAAATTGATAGATACTCCATATCAATGTTATGGTGGTAAAAAATAATAATTTAATCAAATTTTTTAATTGTATGACTTGCTTTATTTTAAGAAACATTGTTGCTTAACATTTTTTTTATTAATTATTGCAGCAAATTTTAAACAATAAAAAATATTTTTTAAACCCATAATAATTTAATAGAATGATTATGTGGGACTCATGTAATTTATTTAATGTTTTACCGTTGGAGAAAAAAAAAATAACAAAAGACCTAAGTCCGAAATGAAATATAGCACTCGTTGAAAAATCATTAAATAACTCAATAAGCAATTATACATGCATTGTGAATGTTCTATTTGTACTCGATTTCAAATTGGATGATTGCATTTTAATTGTTGGGGTAATTAATGGTAAAGAAACATGTTAATAAAATTTATTATTTAGGAGAGATTTGGTATGCAGAAAGTTTTTTCGTACCGAGGAGTTATAATTTCTTGAAATGACTAAAAAAATTTGATTGGTCATACATATTATTAAGAATATTTGTATATGTTTTTTGAGAACGAATGATTTTCATGTTTCTTAACACATTTATAAATTTTTTAATATTGAGCAAATCTTCAAGAATCAAAAACACATTTTATGTGCATGGCGCGAGTGGATTACCTCGCTCATCTTATTCTCTTGAGGTCGATCGAAACAATTTCTCACTAATTAAATTAGCTAGGATTTAACTTTTGAAAAGCAGAAATGCTTTATAAATACTGAACATCATCACTATATATGAGAGATTAAAAATTTGGATATTAGTGTCGCTTTCAAAGATATGGGGTACGTTTAAAGGGAAAAGGGACGAAATCTCAAGTTTTTTTTTTTTTTTTCATTCTCCATATATGTCACATAATATTTCTATATAAAAATCTTAAATGAAGTTAATTTTCATTTTAGGTAACCATGACATTCCTCAATCACCCGAGTCCCCACTGTTTGAAATCTCTAGGGAGGTCAATGCAAAAGTAAGCCCTATATTATGCATAACTGTGAAGACAAGTTTTTATTATACTTTTTCTTTCTTTTAGCGACGTATCATATCATCGTTCTTTCACATTTGTTTTTTATTTTTTAATTTATGAATTAATGTGTTCAAAAACTGTATGAAGATTTTTTTTTTCTTTGTACAATGTTTATGTACTCTTTTGTTTCTCATTTTCACAAATATTTTCTATTTTCACAAATAAAAAACATGTTTGATGAAGATAGTTTTTAAAATACATAGTTTTTATAGTTTTTAAAATTAAAAAATTAGGCTATTTTAATTTCTTTAATTTCCAACATTAAATTTTCTATTATTCGTGTTCTTTTTTGAACTACTTTAACTTCTCTCATTTATTTTATAAAATATTTTTAAAGACAAAACTACAATAAAAAAAAATATCGATATTTCAAATGCTCAAATTTTAATTTTATTCACTTAAAAAAAATTCATATAAAATCTTAACTACTGGCATCATAGGGCTAGTTAGTGACACAAATCTCCCAGGGTTCCCATTCAATTAAGAGAAGAATCTATTTTCTTTTCTTTTGACTAATTAAAGAGAATTTACATCTAATCATTGGTTTAAAATCATTCTTCTTTAATGGAAAAAGAACAACAAGCCACTCCAAAAGTCACCGTCTGTGTTGTTACTGTTTGTCTTTATATGGTTTGGTTCATGTTTTGCACTTCGATTATCTACGTACACAAACTTTGTTATGTTAAAATGAAAAATTAATCATATTTAAAATGAAAAGCTTGTCGAGTTGAATTTAACAAAAATATGAAGTCCTCGTGTACGTATGTTGACCAAGCAGAGTAAATGGCAATTCTCTGAATAAAAAAAAATAACAATTCTATTAATTACATTATCTTTCATTTTCCTTCTACCATTTGCTGTTTCATTCACAGTTTTGCGTACGTTAAGAGTAAAAAGTAACTCTTGAGCTCTCAAAATTATTTTGTTAATTCTCACTAGAAGAAAATTCTTAGTTAGCCTCCGCTAAATATCAATGCTAACAAAAAAAAAAAATCAATGCAAAATGCAACTTTAACATTAGCGTTGGGACTAACACAAATTTGGTTGTTGAAGTTAATTATAAATGTCAAATTCTCGACAGAGCCAACCCTAAGTAGTATGGCCAATATACATGGTTGACGATGACATTAGCATCCACATGATAGACGCTAAATTAATTGACAAACCAATACTATAGAAGATGCAAAAATGTTTTCCCACCACTAAAGCCCCGATATAGAGGTAGGGGTGATGGGCATCAAAATATCTCAATTTGAGATAAGTTATTAATAGGATCTCAACATTCTTTGCTAAGAAAGGAGCGTAAATTTGAGTTGAAGATCGAACACCAGGATAAAAATAGGCTAAGACCTAAGTGCTACTGTGTGTAAGGTATATTTATCCTTGTGCAACACTATTTTTATGCAATAGTTTACGTATCTGAAAACTCAAAATTACTTAAATTTCAAATAAAATCACCATTAATTTAATAAATTTTTTTATTAACTAAAAAATGTCTCATCTTAAAAAAGTTGTTTAAATGTATATGAAAGTTAGGCTTACACTACATAGAAACACCACAAAATATTTATTTTTTTCATTAGTAGAAGACCATAAAACTTAAGGCCATGAGAACATTAGCATAGGGCTGGGCAAAAAAATCCATATCCATAAAATAATCTATATCCAATCCAATCTAATCCATTTTAAATCCATTTAAATAGATTAGTTTCATATCCAAATCCATTTTTATGAATTTTAAATCCAATCCAATTAATTGAATATATGAAATGGATATGGATTGGATATTTAGATTTTTAAATTTTTTTTGTCAACTTTGATTCAGACTAATTTTTTGGTCGACGTTCACTAATGATGATTTTAAGTTATTATCGTTGAGCCTATTTTTCGATTAATGTTGGTAATTTTTTTTAATCAACATTGATTAAGACTATTTTTTTGTCGACATCAGTCGATGCTATTTTTATACCGACGTCAGCTAAGTTTTTTTTGTTGATGTCTGTTGAGATTATTTTTTATCGACATCAAATAGGTTTTTCGCTCGACGTCGACTATAGTTTTTTTGTCGACGTCAGACAAAACTATTTTTTGGCCGACATCGATTGAAAAAATCATCGGCTGACATCATCCAAAAAAACCTAGTTGACATCGGTCAAAATATTTTTCCAATTGATGCCGATCAAAAAAATCTTAGTTGATGTCAACAAAAAATATCCCTAGCTAACGCCAGCCAAAAGAAATAGTCATGGTTAATGTTGACTAACAAATCCTAGTTGTTGCCGACAAAAATATAATTTCAACCAACATCAACAAAAAAATCTAGCTAACGTTGATAAAAAAAAAGTCTTGACGAATGTTGGCAAAAAAATATCAATGATCGACATCGGCAAAAAAAACCTTATCAATGTTAGCCACAAAAATCCTAACCAATGTCGGCTAAAAATTAGTCACGATCGATGTTGATCGAAAAATCCTTAGTCAATGTCGGCCAAAAAGTGTGTTGACTAAAAATCCTAGCCGACCTCTACCAAAAAGTAACTCTAGCTAAGATCGACCAAAAACATCATTGATCAATGTCGGCTGAAAATGCACTGACTAATGTCAGCAAAAAAATAGTCTTGGTTGATGCCGGACTAAAAATGTCTGGACTGATATCTGTCGAAATTTCTTTGATTGAGGTTTGTCAAAAATACACTAACCAATATCGATAAAAAAATAGTTTTGACCATGGTCGATTGAAAATAGCTCTTCAATGGACATATACAAAATTTTCACTTTTTAGTATTTAATAACTAAAATTTGAAAAAAAAAATCTTATAACATTGAAGTGGATATAAATTGGATATATCCAAATCCATATCCATTTAAATGGATTGGATCTTAAATCTAGTTTATTTTTTAAAAAAATATAGATATAAATTTAAAATTCAATTCATTTAATTAGATATGAATTGGATTCTTAAAAATCCAATCCAATGTCCACCCCTACATTAGCAGATGATTGTAGGGTGGGAAACACCCGTCAAGTCCTGCCTGAGAAGTTGAAAAAAGGAAAGAGGCTCGATACAGCTGATGAAGATTAAAAGAGCACATTTATATGTCTCATGATACGAGTGCAGAAGGATAATGATCCAATCCTGTCAAAAAAAGATAACAATGACAATTACTATGTTTAGTACTAAATCTAATTAAAAAATTAGTTCATAATTAAAAATAGGGAAAACTAAATTTGATAAATTAACTGATTAAACTAAGTGTTGGGTAAAATTAATTTGTCAATTAAATGATAATATAAAATGATCTGTTTATGTATGAACGTGTACATACAAAATATTTAAAATTAAACATATTTATATATATAAAATATTACTATTATTATTAGGTAATGTACATTTCATATAAAAAATTAAAATGACTAAATATACACAATAATTTGTTGTAAATAATAACATTAATTAGGAAAATGTAATACTTTTATTTTGGAAATTATATAATGGTAACCAAATGGAAGAAAAAAATCCATGCATCTCATAACTCACAAGTCATAAAGTGCTTTTGGCAAGCAAATAAGGTAGTTTTAAATTTATTTGACTAAGTTAAAAGCTTAATTTTTTATAAATAAATTTATTGTATTAACTTATAATTTTTTTATAAATTGTAATATCCATAATAAATATAATAAAATAATTTAAAATATCAACTTATTTCACCTATAAGTCATTATATAGGTAATAATAATAGTATAACTCTTTAATTATAAATTAATAAAAATAAATTTATATGATAATTATATTTATATTTTTAAATAAGTTTGTTGTTTTTTACATAACTACTGTAAAAATTAAATAAATGTGATTGAATAATAATATAAGTTTTTATATATATATATATATATGAGTTTAAAAGTATTTTGTAGGATGGCGATAAGTAATGATAATGGTAAAGACTGTAATGGTGAAGGTAGTGGCATTTGTGATAGGGATGATAATGGTGTTAGTATTGATGACAATGGTGATAGTAGTAACTAATAATAATGTCAATGGTAAGAGTGATTGTAAGTGAAAAGTGTCATTAATAAATGTAAGAAATTTATGTTTTTTTAAAATTAAAATCAAATTTACAAAAAAATTTAAAAATAAATTTGAAAGTATTTCAAAAATGTGTTAAAAAAATCATTTTAGTTATATTTTTGTTAAACATGTTTTGTTTTAAAAAATATATTTAAAAACAAAATACTCTTAATCACGTTAAACGAATTATAATATTTTTATAATAATTATTTTAAAAATATATTCAAATTGATTAATTAGTAGTATAAAAAAATCACAATAACAATATAAGTATTACAATTAAACTCTTCTAATATATTAAACAAATTTGGAATAGCTTTTAGTTTAAAAGGTAATCATCCATTATCAATCTTTTCAAAAAGACGCCTTTAATATGTGGTCTACAAAATGAAGATTCTAGTGTCACCAGGTGAAGTGGTTGTCTGTTTTTAAATTGTAATAAAATTAATTTTAAACAATAAATATAAGAAAATAAAACTACAATGATTTATAAATTATAAAAAAAAAAATATAATTGTTGTAATTTGTTGTAAGTGCAGAGGTGCCCCGTTGACGTTGAGATGAATGAATGAGAGCAGTCAACATGATTGATTGACGAAAGCTTGCCTTGTTTGCTATGAAATCATTACAGATTTTCTTTCCTCACTCTCCTTCAACCGACCAACTGCAGATTTTTTCTGAGTACTATGGAAAATCATTGAACTCTTTTGTATCCATTAAGAATGCATGTGATTCTCTTCCTAGTTCCTACAATTATTATGTCCGTACAATCATTGTACTATTCTTTTTTTATTCAACATTAATGCTTTTCGTACCTGTTACGTTTTGAAATGGCGTATCACCCTACTCTTTCTTTTCTGTTTCATCACATATTTTTAAATCTATATATTAGGAGGAGGTTAATGAGTTAATCTGATTTGTTATAAAAATAACTGTTTTACAATTTGAATTTTAACAATATCAGGAAAATGATTTTTAAGTAGAGTACGGGTGTGTTTGGACAGGAGTTGCATCCAACGCACACTTGATTTGGCTTTTTTATTTTATTTTGGAAAGTGTAATTTTTTTAGTTGAACATAGATACAACGTGTATTGAAACATGTATATACCAATATTACATTGATATATAAGTAATATTGGATTCAAATTTTTTAAATAGGATCTTAGGTTCTAGACTTCTGCATTAAAAAAATACAATTTTTTTATAAAAAAAAATGTAATTAAGAGAAGCATAAAAAATGGAGTGAAGAAGAGAGATTCAATTAATGGGTTTCAGAAAAAGAAATGAAAAAAATATTGCAAAATATTAGCAGGTAAGATTTGGGTTCAAAAGTCTGATTCAGTTGATAAATAATTAGGACTTCTCGAGCAATTGGTAATTTCATGGTACTGATCGCTATGCAATAAAGGAATTAATCTCTAGTTATTATTTGATAGATATCTTGAAAAATAATTGAGATGAAGATAGTAAAAATATAATTTGGTCCTTTAATTAAAAATTACTTATGTTATATATTAGTAAAATCTAATTTAGAGTAATAACAATATTCTTATTTCTTTTCTATATATTTTACTAGTAAAAAAATATTTATACTTACATTTCAAATACAGGGATTTTTAAACTTTTCAGCAGATCTTGAATAATTTTATTACAAATTATTTATGTTATGTTAAATGCAGATAATTTTTCTCAAAATTTAACTTCAAAGTATAATGGCGATTGACATTAAAAAAAATATTTTTAGGGCATTGGGTGCTCTAGTCCACGATATAGCGGGGGACAGACGATATTGAATTGCCAAGGAAAAGTAAGAGATATAAAGTTACTCAACATCGACAACATAAAAAGAATGATATAAAAAGTTTAGTCAATTCAAGCACAATGGGATAAGAACCAAACACATCAATCCCAAACTCATGTCGTATCATTGGTTATTAGAAGTAAAAAAAAATTAAAATGGGGGAATCATCACATTATATTATATTTTATTTATATAAAAAGAAAGTGTGTTATTTTTATTTAGTTTAAAAGTGTAACCAATTTACTGATAGAAAGGTGTAATTAATTTTAGTTTATTACTTTGAAAATAAATCCATTCCTACGTATTCACTTTAAAACATACTTGTTTTAAAAGAATTTTTATCACTAATTATGTTATGGTGATGAGGTTTGGAGTTAATCTCGAGGGTGATTCTATTTGGTTTGAAACTTCATGGATGAGAGGATATAGAAGGATCAGGGTTGACTCAGATTCTCTAGTTGCTATTAAATTGGTCTTTCAAGGTTGCTGTATGCAACATCTTTTTTATAATTTGATCAAAGAAATTCGTGTTGTTCATGCCTTTCAGGGACATGTGTGACTTGGAGGAAACACGTTCTTCAAGAAGCTAATCAAGTAAATGACGCATTAGCTAAGCAAACTATTTCAGCCTTGACAATGGTTCAGGTGTTTTAGTTTTATCCTCGATGTATTTTTGATAAAGTTAAGAATAGGTATGACTCATATCTCTTTCCCTATAGGTTTCTAATTAATCCTCTTGCTTTTGTACTCCACCCAAAAAAATGTTACTGATGATAAGGTGATCTTTTCCGTGTTGTCCAATGTCCACAACCTATCCTCATTCATAAAATCTTTTAAAAAATATTCTTAGAGAACTAAATTAAAATGTAATGATAGGACTTTTTTTTTTTTTTACATTATCATCTATAGACTGTGAAAACATTAAAATTTTTTTACTTTTGTTTTAACTTTTTTTAAAATTATATCTAACATATATTTTTAAATTAGTTGATTGTATACATTTTGTTTACATCAATCGCTTACCTAAAAACATCAATGATATATCAAAATTGAACTCATTTACAAAATAAATTTCAAGTTAAAAATTTTAAATATTTCTCTAGATTCAACTATTGAAAATTTAATAATATTTATACTTTTAAATTATGAATACACTTTATTTTTAAAAAATTCAACTTTATTGAAGAGTATATTTTTTGAGAGATTACTATAATGACATCTAACTAAATATGTCATTTTATTCATCAATACAATCTAATTCAGTTGATTAAATAAAGTATGTGAGTTATTATAAATCCATCATTTTATCAAGAAAATCTAATTAACTGGTTGAATAAAAGTGTGTAAATTGTTATAGATTATTTGATACTCAAATTCAAATCCGACGCGTAAAAAAAAAGGCCATTTTAAAAGAATCATAGAAAACGCCATTTTGAAAGGAGCATAGAAAATGCAAATTTTAATCATTAATGGAATCTAAGATTACTAAAGTTTACAAGGAAAACAAATCTATTAATGGAATCTAATAATAGCATTCAAACGGCGGAGAATTCCGCTGAAAATGAAAGTCTTCATTTTCAAGTCAAAACACCAAAAATAACAAAGGCATATTTACTAACCCTTGAAAAGCTATAGATGATTAAATGAAGTGACTCAAACCACTACACACAAATATAATTTTCTCCTGTTCAATGACTTATAAAATTTACTTATATTAAAATAAGAGTTTTTTTAACTTTTTTAATTAGATATTTTTATATTCTCTCACTATATTCTTTTAATGTGCATTTTACACACTACCTCTATAACTAACCAAAAAAATTCTCACTTAACTATCTCAAATTCTCAAACCATCCTCCTTTAATTTTCATTTATATGATTGATCTTCTATCTCTTTCAATCTGTCCCCTTCTTTATTTCTCTTTAAATTGAATTTTAATAATTTTTTAAAAAAAATTGCAGTTAAGAAAAATCTTACACCACAATTTAAATTGTTCATTATAAAATTAAAATATAATTTATATATTTTAAGATATTTATTAACTATATATAATAATAATTTAATTTGTGTATTTAAAATATTTATTTATTATTGTTCTACCTAAGCCAAAAAAATGAGAGGCCTTACAAATTATTAAAACTGATGGTTGTTTAGTTTCTGAGATGTGTATCCATCTTAAGTAATAAGAGGGAAAGGAAGAGGAGAGAGAGGAGACGGAGAGGAAGAGGGGAGTAGATGTAATAAATGTGACGAGAAAGGATGAGAGAAATAGAAAGAAAATAATTTTGAGATAAAAACATCAAGATTCAATTATTTTTTATTCTCTAATTTATTATTATTTTGATTCAATTTGTTCTTTTAACTTTGATCGAGTTCAATTTGATCCTTGCCATTCATTTCACATGGCAATCGAGGTTGATAAAGTAGCTCTCCTATATAACGGACACATTAACTCCAAACTTAACCGTGCTAGACAAAATGGAAGGAAAGGATTAAATTGAACCCTTTTAAAAAATTAGAGGAAAAAAAAACTAATTTAATCACACATCAATGCATGCAGAATAAGCTATAAAAAAGTGAGCAAATAACTTTTCAAAGAATACAGAAATATGATATTTAATTTCTAGTTCTGTCCGAGTATCAGATCAGAGTATTGTACAATGAGGTTTTACGGTACTAAACAAGGTACACTAATTTTGTATCTTGTTTCAAATGGGTGAGTGGTGTAGTGGACAAATTAAATGAATTGAAAGCAAAAATCGAGGTGGGAAAGAGATGATGTTGGGGACAAATATAGATCATCATTCTAGCAAAGACGCTGTAGTTGAAATAGCCAAGCCAGAAAGGTGATAGAAAAGATCAGAGAATTCTTCTCTGTACTTGGGACCAAATTATCAGTACTATTCATTTAGCTTACAGTTTCGAAGATAGGGATGATTGTACATGACATACTTGGTCCAGTAAGACCGATACTTTGTCATGGCAATTTCTAACCATGGTTTCATATTACCATTGTAGTGTACAACTGCTGCTTTCTCAATCTCTGATCGATCCAAACTTGGATTATAACCCAAACCAAGTACATGCCATGATTTATCTAGCGGATGTGTCAACCCATAGAACGTTATTAACCCTGGAGGTAACGTCCCCAGCTTCCACAGCACCCTGTCTTCATTCTAGAATCAAACAGAAAAAACAAGTCAGTGAAAAATCTCCATACATGTATTCTATTTGTGCGAGAATAGACAATTTATGTAAACCAATGTTTTGTTCATCTGCTTACCATATTCTGCCACTTGTGATATATGCCGGTGATATCCTTCTTTTTCCACACCTTCAGATCAAACATGTTCATCCCGTATGCCCAACCACAAGCATTTGGATCAAAATTTCTTGCAATATGCGGATTTGAAAAGTTAAGGTACTTGTCAAATCGGTGAAAGCTGTGACCACAAGTTTCAACTGCGCCATTTACTTTCCCATTAAGATCCACAGTCCATAATCCAGTCAAATCCTTCTGAACAACAATGTCATCATCAAGAAATAGGATTTTATCCAATTTTGGATAAACCTGTGGAAGATAGAATCTCAGATGGTTGAGCATTGAGAGATATTTTGGATTTCTATACTTCAGATTGGAAGCACCGGAAGAAAGCGAGTTTGGATGGCCTGCCTTGAAATAAAACTCTTTCAATGTAGTAGATTCAAGCTGCCGCAAGACGGGGCAGTAGGATGAGTTCAACCACTTAAAATCATCAACATTTTCAACAGTGATGGTAGCTTTTCCAGGAGGGTTTAAAAGAAACCACATGTTCATGGCTCCAAAATTTAGTTTATCGGTAACAAGGTGAAAAACATGCTTTGAAGGATCCTGCAACGTTGAAGACAATAACAAAGTTATGAGGCCTGGTTTTAAAAATATAATTTACTAAATCATAGATACACTTTCACATGCACGATATTTTTGGTGTGTTCAAGGCACAAGTATTTTTTGGTGCTCCATCAAGGCACCATTATTTGCAATCTATAAAAGGAAACAGTGCACTTGCACATACATACTGGTATGGTTAAAAAGACAGTCCAAGTCACCTTTGCATTCATAATAGTTGAGTTGACAACAACAGATGCAGCCAAGACATTGTCTGAGAACAGTGCGTAGTGATAAAGACTGGGATTCTCCAAATTCTCACTCCCAGGGAACTTTCTCTTTTCAGGAGGAAGGAGGTAGTAATCTATGGTAAGGCGCATAGATAAGCAATGAATTCCATTTGGTATGGTCTTGGCAGCCAACTGACTGAGGAATGTGCTCTGTTTCTTCAAACTCCTAACTTGATCATCAGCGGCCTGTAGCATTGCTCTTAGTTTTCCAGTGACCAGGTTGCAGTCATACAATTGCTCTCTTGCTTTTGATAGAACTTGACCCATAGCCTTTATTTTCCCATGCGTACTAGAGATAATTAGACACTCAACCAGTTAAGTCAGCAAATTCAAAGGGATTAAAGTGCAGATAAATATACTCAAAAAAACTACACATGGCTTCAAACCTGCGATGTAAATCCGCATCAGAAACTGCATCACCTAAAGCACGTTGACTTTCTTTGAGCTGGGAAATTAGTTCTTTGTACAGTTCGACCTTGTTTTTCATCTTTGCAATGCTTAAATATACCCTAGCCATAATGATCTGGTCCCGCATCAACCGAACAGTAGAATCTCCATTTTCATTCTCAATTTCTTTCCTCCAAATGTTGTATTTACCTAGAATGGCTGACTCAACAGATTTCGAGCGTTCAATAGCTGTAATTTCGAGTTTTACAATTACTTCATTATCCTTTTTAACCAACTCAGCAGCACGCTTTTCCCGCCTTTTCTCTATTAAATGCTGCAAAAATTAATTATAAAGAAAATGAAACAAGGTCACCTTTTATCCCAAAATTAACTATAAAGAACATGAAACAAGTATTTATTAAATACTGGTATTGTCATCTTCTATCCCAAAATATTTATAATGTGAGTACAAAACTAAAAAATTCCAACATTTGTCAATGTGATCTGAATAAAATGTTATCTCTTGCTAAACAAATATTCAAGGTAGCAAAATAACATGTTCCTTGCTAATAAACAAAAACAAGGGAAAAATCAGGTGGAGTACATATCCACCGTGTAAACTAATACTAACCTAAGGTGTATCCAAACAACATGTAAGTTCAAAGAAGAAAAATATCAAAGAATGATGCTCACCCTTCGGGTTTGCTGTGCGGAACTATCAGTCCACCGAGGAAGACTATCTGCATTAAGCAAAAATTAATTAGAAACTAAATTAAGTACCAGCATAGGCATATTAGATGAGCATATTAAATGAGGGTATGATACCACCTGAAGATCTGCCTTCCTTCACCTCTGGCTTTTCTTGTCTAATATGTGTTGTTTGTTGGTTTAACTTTAAAAAAAATTAAAACATTGATAACATTTAGCATCTACATAACAAAAATGTCTTCTATTTTTTTTTAAAAAAAAAATAGGAATTAAAAGTTCTATGCAGAAGCACGTCATTCTTCCGAACCTCATATCTAGCGTTTGAAGTTCCTAATCCAACTCTCCATGAAGCAGACAAATTTTTTCTGAAATTGTCAAGACTGAAAGGCCCCAAATCATTTGTGCTGGATACAATAACATCAAGAACCTAGAATATAATATTTATTAGAAACCCAATTAGTACTCTTACATGAAATAGAAGTGATAAACATGGAAGAAAAGCCCAAACTTTTATAAGCATTTGCTTGCCTCTTCTGAAAAAAGTGATTTAAGGTCCTGCAATGCCTGCCATTCTCTCCATTTCCCAACCTGTAGCAGCCAAACAATTTATTTTAAGGCAGGCAAGAAAAAGCTAGAAGCTTTATAAAGTATTTGTTATATAACAATAACCATAATGCATAAAACAGGCTACCTGTTTACTTGGAACAGCTGAAATATAATCTTGATCTGCACAATCCATTGAAAGTAATAAGACTCTAACTTGAACTGATGATGATGACCATTTAGAGAAATTCGAAGAGATGTTAATAAGAACTTAATCTCTTTCTATCATTCTATGTATTAAAGTGAATCAGAAAAATGAAGCATGCTAAAAAAATTTGCGCTTCTTATCCACAAACAATCAATATAGATACAAGTATAATATCTCATCAGAAACAGCCATACAGCACAAAACAATTTTTGAATGACTAATAAATGAGTAGGACCGAGTAATAAAAATTAAATATTACATAATAATCATATATTTATGAATTGTTAAAGTTACAAAGTTTTAGAGTGTTGAATTTCACACAAGCCCAATGTGAGGAGTGCAGACTTAGTATGGGAGTTAGTCCAAAATGGTTGGAAGAATTTTTAGAGGTCAAAGCTGCCATACTAAGCAAAGTTAACTTACCGACTACCATTTCCCCGGGCTTCACGGGCTCAACTTCCTCCAGCATCAAGATCTTGAGGTTCTTGTTTTTACACACATGGTTAGGAGATAACTTTTCATCATATGCAAAACACAATCCTTTCATCCTTTTCTTCTGAATCTCTTCAAGCGACAATTGTTTGAAACAGGTGTTTTGTTGCTTGGCCTGATCCTCTTGATGTTGCCATCTCCATTGGATCCCACATTTCCTTTCATAGTGCCCCAATCCCATTCTTCAGGCATCCACCTTTGAAAATCTCCTATGCCCCGATTATTGGGAAGAGTACTGTTTTTATCTTTCCCCATCCTTCATGCTAGAAATCTTGATTCCTTCGTCTATCAGCAAAACTAAATTCATTATCTCCTTCAATGTCCTTAATTAATGAACCCTCAAGCCTGCCCCTAATTTCAACCCTCAACCCACTGAAGAAAATTCCACGTAGGTATTTTGGTTGGATAATTTTTTGTGGACCAGAAAGTACCTCAAATTGCTCTGAACTTTCTCACTGGTCCTTCTTGTCGGGAGACCGAAAAGAATCTCGAATGGGTCTTCCACAAGGGTCAGTTGAAACCTTTTCAAGATATCTTAAAACTCTCCCATGTCAAATTCTCAATGTAATACTCCCACCACCGCAACCACAATATAGCTTTTCTCTCCACCACCATTAACATTGCTTCTAACTTCTTGTCTTCATCCATGCCTTTCAACTAACAATAGTTTCATTATTGCCACCCAACCAGGTGTGTCTTCCCCAAATAAAATCAGTAGCTCCACCCTTTATTGTCTCTCATCATCTCTGACCAGACTAGGCCTTTACATGAAGGTTCCGCTACTTTTGCCATTGGGGTTGTCATCGTAACAACCCAATAACTCAACCATTAGTTGAACTAATATTTGCAGTGATTCATTGGTGTGTTACAAGCCATTTTCAACCACCTCAATTCATGACTCCATTCTCTTGTTAACCATGAAATCTTGCCTTGGATCAGAACGTGCTCTGATGCCAATTTATATACTCAACTGGGATTTGGGGAAGAAACAAGGAAAAGTTGCAAGAACTGGCAGGGATGTCCTAAAAATCTTATTCACCGATCTTAGAAAAGTACATTGTATCTGTATGTTAGGGTGGGTTCAAGAGCACCCTAGATCTCTCTTTTCAATCTTAGGTAAAGTTAGCAGTAGTCTAACACTAACTAACTCCCAATTGTCTTGTTCTCCTTTAATAGAGATTTATTACCCACTAATCCCCACCTCTACTTGTCTATTTTGCCCCCTTACATAGACCTTTTTATCATTGAATGCCTGTCGATAAAACCAAAACCAATCTTATTAAAGAAGAATGACCTCTGACTAGTATCAATGTAACACAGCCAGAGATCACAAATATATAATAGAACTAAATATACTCTCTACAGTCTACACTCCAACTATGCAAAAGACTTGGGCTCCCAATTTCAACTCTAAAACCAAAGATTCAGCTCTCTACTTTCTTTCCTATTGTTTATACCCCATTGTTCCTCTCTCCCAAACAAACTAGCACCAAGTCGTCCGATTAACTAACAATAGGCCATACGGTCCCCTAATGATACTCTCCTCAAAAGTTCACCTTGTCATCAAGGTGAGGGTTTGGTAAATAATGTTACCTTAAATAATAAATAATAATGCCATAGGTTTTTCATCAAAACCTCCTCTTCTATATCATCCATAGTTACAAAATATGTATTCACATGAACCAAATGAAACTGTCTTCTCTATTGGGTTGTTCACTGTTACACCTAGGCTGAATCACTATTTCTCTGGCACTGTAGCACACACCACTTCATCCGATTGTCATTCTCACAAATCCCTAAGTGATATTTCTAAAGAAAGTGTAATACATAGAAGACATGTTAACCATAACTTTCCACAAATTACTTATGTATACCACTTTTTCTTATTTCACAAATGCTACTAAATATAACATCAAACGAAATAAAAGTACCAAGTACTAGAGTCAACACCAAGCACGCAGCCCTACCAAACTAAAACCTTAACTTACCCATCTTTGCATGGTTCTCATCTGAGAATCACAGAATCCTGCAATCTCCTAAGTAAAGTTGCTGAAAAAAAATCTAAGCATCTCAATTTAGTACGAGGGACATGCCCCACCTACAGCTCACACTATCATCAACCACAACTAAAAAATTTCATGACCACCATCCACCTGTCACCACAGTCCCAAGTACCTAATCTGAAGATGCCAAATCTCAAAATAATAAAGGACTTTTGGAATACAGGGGAAAGACAAAAACAAGACACAACTTCAAAGAACCTTCCAACCAGAGTCAAAACACTGACACCGTACACACTAGTACAGTTCACTACTCCGAGAAAACTAGGTGCCTTTCCACTGTCATATGAAGCAAAAATCTAGAAACCCAAAAGCAACAAAAAAACGGAAACCCTTTAATCATCCAATTGCCCTAAAGACCAATGAATTAAAAGCAACCAATCACATTCATAGCTTGTTTGGCTGTGCATTAAATTGCATGCTTGGCATGGTTTTCTGCATCTAGACAAAAACTATCAGTTGAATCTTCCATTTTTTTAACAAACTTAGCATGGTTTCCGGCAATACAAAAGTGTGCCCAACCACACAATACACTTTCAGAAATCCCATTCAAATGCATGTCCAACCAATTCCATTCACAACATATCTGGTTAAGTACTTAATTAAATATTTGGCGTGATTTTCCGCATCTAGACAAAAGCTTTCAGTTGTAGCTTCCATATTTTAACAAATTTGGCGCAGTTTTCTGCATTACAGATGCGTGTCCAACAAATTCCATTCACAGAATGTCTGGTTAAGCACTTAATTGCATGCTCCTCGTGGCTTTCTGAGTCTAGACAAAAGCTATCAGTTACATTTTAAAATTTAACTAAATTTTCTGCGTTACAGATGCGTGTCCAACAAATTACATTCACAGAATATCTGGTTAAGCATTTAACTGCAAGTTTGGCGCAGCTTTCTGCGTCTAGACAAAAGCTATCAGTTGTAGTATCTACACATTTTACAGATTTAACTAAATTCTCTTCGTTACACACACAAATCCCTATCCCTTTGACCTTGCCCCTTCCAGTCAAGTTAACACTCGACCCTACAACTACGGAAAACAACACTTCACTTTCCCAACTAAAACCCTTATTAAAACATAATAATAAATGAATAAACAGACTCTAACAACCAAAAACAGTTACAAACACTAAACTAACCACCAATACTCTACCACTAGCGAGATCTTCAAATGCACGAAAGGAAAATCAACAAAAGCAAAAACAGTGAGAGAAACTAACCCGCGGCAGCGTAGAGCCCCCGGGAGAGGAAGAAAAACACCGGCGCGAGAACGCAGAGGAGAACGAAACCGAGAAGAGGAAAACACGAAGCCTTGCCTCTGTTCTTCGGCGTCATTGCAGATCGCAGAACCAACACAAACCTGCAAAACCAAAAGCGAAGTAAGAAAAAGTGGAAGAAAAAAAAAATTCAGAGAGAGAGAGAGAGAGAGAAATCGAACTTGGATCTGATTGGAGAGTGAGGTAGTGAGGGTTCACGGCACAATGCTAGTCGAAATCAACCATCACCGCAACTAACAGAGTGAGTGGTGAAGCTCGTTCCGACCTACTGTGCGCGTGACTCCTAGTCCCGAACCGACACAAAAACCAATGTGTGTGTGTGAGAGTGAGAGAAAGATAAAAGAGAGAGAAAATCTGCGTTAATTCCGTGTGTGTGAGAGAGAGAAGAGAGAGAATGGCGATGGTAACTTTCTCTCTCTTGTTTCCTTTTTCTTACTATTTTCTCTCGCTTTCTATGACTTTCTTTCGTGTTTTCTTGGCTATGGTGACCTATCAATCATGCGGGACCATTATTTTATTTATGATAATTTTTTTGAATCTCTTTCGTGTTCACGTTCAGATAACGGCGCCGATGGTGGAAACGACGTCGTTGTAGGTGCCTGGTAATAAAGAAAAAATCAAATCGCTTCAATTTTTGTTCAATTAACGGGTTTTGGTTTAGTTCCGTATTTGAAACAGAAATTTAAAAATTCTGAAAATAGGCAAATATTAGGAGTGTTTTGTGACCCATTTAAGATCAACATGTGTTAGTTCATTTGTGGTACTTTAAGGGAACATTTTTGATTACAAATATCTTCTAGATGTTTATATGCGTTATCGGTTAAGTTTTATCTTTTATATTAATAAAATCTGAATCCACTTTGATGTAGAATAAAAAAGTTTGAGGATTAGGTGGATGTTGTAGGATAAAGAAGCTTGAGGATTAGTTGGATGATCAGTTTGATCAATTAAAAGTTTTTTCATTTATTTTGATTTTTTTTTTAAAAATTTGTACTTCATGATGAGAGGGATAAACATAACACACGTGTCTTATGAATGAATAACTACCAATTACAATTTATCTTTCATTTTATACTGGTTTACAAGACTTTCTCAAGATTATTTGGTTGTAAATATAAGGAATTAAGAATTGTATATGTTTGTGTCGCATTGTGATGCATATTTCATAGCAAAATATGATATTTGAAGTAAAAAAAAAAAAAAAAAAAAGAAGGAAGGAAGAATTGTAGGTGCGTAACGAAATCTTATTATATTCTTAAGTGGGAAAAACATGATGAATAGAAACAAAAACAAATTTTACAAAACCAAAAGCAAGAAAAAAAACATTTATAACGCAACATAATTTTAAACCAACTATTCACTATGGATTTTTATTTTAAAGTGAAAATTATTATTTTAATTTTAAAACTGAACATGATAAGAAAAAAACTTCTTCTTTACCTGATCCCATTTTCCAGTTTTAAAATTTCCTTCTTTTTTTTAAATTAAGTAAATTTTAAATCTGCATGTTGATAATTCTAGAAGTGAGTAACCCCATTTTTTAAAAATGAAAAATATTTTTAAAAGAAAAATTAAATTTAAAGTATTGATTTCTTTTTATAAAAAAGTATAATAAATTTTACAAAAATAAAAGCATAATTCTCTTTTAAAATTTTTTATTTTTTTAATTTTTTTAATAAATGTTAGAAAACTAAAAGCAGACAAAAAAAAAACTTTTGAAACACACCATAATTATAAACCTATTTTTAAGAATGACTTTTTATAATTTTAAAATCATTTATTTTTTAAAAGGAAAAATAGAGATTTTAAAAATCTCCATATTCTAATAAAAGGAAATCCAAAAAAATTAAATCTTAGTGTAAAGAAATACAAACAGAGGACAACACCCGTGTTTTCACTAGAATGATATATTGAAAAAGACAAAAATGACACATATTTTATGTTCTCTTTTGGTTCTAGGCATGTGTATGTAATATTGTATACCTATACATTAATTACTATCTCTCATCTCATCTCTCTTTCACTTCATTTTTTTTTTTATGATTTCACTAATTAAATCTTATTTTGAATCTTGGATGAGAATAAAATACAAGAAAATTGAAAAATTTCTCATGACTAATGTATGATCATTATTATTTCTTAGTAAATTTTAATTAACTAGTGCTCTTTTATCTTTCGCTCTTCTTTTAACTTATCACAATAATGAATAAAATAAGGTTGTTGGTTTTTATTTATTCACTTTATCTAAGTTAAAATTTTAAAATGAAAAATAAACAAAAAAAACTAAACATTTAAAATTCTAAAGAAATCAAAACAAGTCTATGTTTTCCGTTATATATTTAATCAATGTCTTCAATTTCTCTATATATTTTCCATTTTTAATAAAATTATTTTTGTTATGCTTCTTTATTAAAAGGGGGTACTTCATATGAAATTAGGGTAAAGTTATAAAATAAACGGGAACTT
>PYAF01005630.1:1568670-1583291 GCA_007407185.1 Glycine tomentella
TCCGAAGTTTTTACGCATCGCGCCGCAAAACGACACGTGTCTCAAAATGACACGTGTCGCCACCTGGTGAGTCACGTCCAGGGAGGACGTGATTCAGCACCAGTCACGCCCAGGGAGGACGTGATTCAACACGTCTTACCCAGACGTATTTGAACGCAGTAGATTCGTATATACATTTCAAAAAGCATTATTTTGGTAAATTTTTTTTTAAAAAGCATTATTTTAATTTTTTTGCCTCTCTTTTACACAACAAAAAGCTTTTTTCATTGTATTATTGGAGAGAATTTGAATTTTGTTTTTTTCTTTTAAATTACAATTTTGATCTCCTTCAATTCTTAATCCACAATTTTAATTTTTAGATTTAAGAGAATCCACAATTTTTGTCTAATTCTTAATTTTGCATACACTTAATTTGTACAAATCTCCATCTTAGTTAGTTAAACAGTGCATAAAATATTGTAAACTCTTTATAATTGAGGTTGATTTCTACAAATAAAAATAATCTATAAAAACAAGATACAAATTGAAAACAATTTTGTAATTAAGAAGTGAAATAAATAAATAAATAAAAAAACATAAGTAAACATTTCCTTAATTTGTCCTCACAAAAGAAAATTAAATTATTTAAATTGGATAAATTGTAATACTTTATGAGTATAATTACTCATATTTTCCTTTAAAATTTAAAACTATATAATTCAATACGTTTGTTTTAAATTACTTTTACATATTGTATTATAAATTTATAATCATGTTCAATAATATTTACAGGGGTAGAGCTCCTGGCTTATAAGTTATATGAATTTAATAGCAGACGAAGAAACAAGTCCAGGATGACATTCTACAACTCCAAAGCGCTTTACAGCGTTATTATAGCCGAAATTCTCTATAGAATCAGTTCCTACCTAAGAATTTGTATTTAACAATGCCCATAATTTTTTTTTTCTGAAAAAAGAAAAACCTCAATTCAAACTATGTATGATCTAGAGTTTCTACATATAACTTTACTGGCACATGTGGTGTGCAAAAATGAAATCACATCTACAATAATCTGTTTCGGTATCAAATCACTTAAATTCTCTCTCCCTTTGGATGGAATAAGGTAAGATGACTGAATCAAAACTAATCAAGAATTTATTGACCAATCATAATTCTGGTAAGAGATATGAACTGGTCCACTATCTCCCATGAGATGTGTCACAAGGCCGGCTTTGTTTGGATCCAAGTAATTAATTATCCACAACAATATCTCTTTCTCTTGTCCAAAATCCCCACTAAACCTGCCAAAGTGAAAAACAGAATAATATGAAGAGAGCTAAAAATTTAATTAAGTCTGAATCAATACTCCAGAAATTTTCTAACTGCTTAATTACCACTTGAAAATCCGAGTTAGATAAACCGTTCTCTTTTCCAGGTCCACTTCAATTCCATCTTTCTCAAAGAACTCTCTTGCAGCACCTCTTAATTCATCTACAACTCTATGTGGTGTGAAGAACCTAACGTTTGGGCTGGACTTTGTACCATTGCAAAGTCCAAAGTGTAATAGCGGATTCAACTTGATAAGAGCAACCTGCAATTTGTCAGGAACAGGTTAATCTATTTTCATAACCAATCATAGTACATAAATGGTAAGCAGTATTGTTACCATAGGAGATAGAAATTTAACGTGAGGATAACACGAATGAAAAAATGATATAGAAAAGTTAAGACTGCAATTTTCTGTGCAAAAAACATTCTGAAAAATAAACATATAGTTTTTGAAATGCCATAATAAGGATAATGCATAACTGAAAAGAAAAAGTTGTTTACCTCTAACCGCTTGTCCCATGTGCTAAAGGGCTTTACTAAGGAATATGGTGACCTCCGATTGCATCTGAGGATACCATTTTTAATAAGATTAAGAGAATAAGGATGCCCTCCAACCAGATACCGGAAATCACTGAAGAAGGATCTCCTATCAATGACGCCTTCTGGACACCCTACGCTAATAACAGCATGGATGACCATGGCATTATATATATTTAAGAAGAACGCAAGCTTCTCGTTTTCTGATAGTTCCAAGAGATTCACTCGCTGCAGATCCTGAGTCAAATTTACATACCTGCAGTTAGAAGCAGAATTAGTAAGATAATAACTCTAGATAATAAATAGATGTTAATTATGGAAAAAAAAACTGGCAAACTAGATGGAGCCATCCCAAAACTGTGAACAATAGGCATTGCAGACTTCACAGTTGACTCAAATCACAAAATATAATCGATTAATAGGTGAACATATTTGAAAAACATTTGCATTCACATTATACAACGAAATAAACAGTATAAAAGAAAAACATTACATTAGTGCTACCATACCTACGAAATTCTTCGCTTCTGCTAATGGCCTCATAATCAACATGTTGCCTATCATCAGAGGCATAAGATTCAAGAATGGCAGACATAATCTTGGTAAGCCTCGCGCATATTGAATCTGCAGTCTTTGGTTCAGTCTCATTTGTGGTACCACGAAAATTAAAGCATCTGGGTATAAAGGGTTCATGCTCGAGGAAACGGTATAAGTGATTTCCCTCCTCAAAATCATTTTCCCTGCAGAAGAAAGTTACCAATGCTCAAAAGACTGTGATTCATATTGAAATATTAGGCTCAGAAGCTCTTTTCTTACCCGAAAACATGATGGATGAAGTGCTTCTTGGATAATTGTTTCCCGATGTCAACGGCCTATATGTTAGTTTATACAAAACACTTTAGTTTCAGGGTGTTGGAAGAAAAACTACTTACATCAGGGATAAAAGTTGGGAAGACTTTGTAGTGCAATAGAGAATACAATGAAAATACATGAATTTAAGGTGGTTTGATATATACTTCTTAAGAGTGTTACCATTAACAAATACACTTTCTAATACATTCCTTCCAGCCTACTCTTTACTATTGTTCAAATTTTATTAAAACTATGGTATTCATGTTTGGCATATGCCTTCTCCGACCGAGATCTTTGGGATGATTCTGCACTCCACTCCAATTTGGGAGAAGAACTTTAGGGCACCCTTACTTACAGTTTTTTCTTTTTAATATTGTATTTAATTTTTTAATAATTAATAAAATAAAATTCATAAGTAAAACTGATTAAATGAGAAGTGGGAACCAAATTTTTTCATGATTTTCATTAAATTTGAGCAAATAAATAAAGAGTGTTTAAAAGAATGTGTTAAAAGATTGTTATTAACATTTTTCTTTGTTATCATAGTTAAAGATTACATGCATGCGTTAAAGACAAATTCGAAAAACTTTTTTCAACAGTGTATCATAAGAGATTATCACTCTACAAACCTAATTATTTCTTGAGCTACTAGGAATAATAACATGTTTTGTTCCTAACTAAGAAGAGATTATCTCTCTTAGACTCATATATCTCTGCTTAGGTACATGACCTCTTTTATTTTAGGTGCCTCTTTTCTTTGCAAGTACCTTTATTTATCGTGGTGCTGAATAACTTCTAAATGACTTTTATAAATAAACAATCAACTACTTAAATTTCTAAAAGTCTTTAATTTAAAAATGATCACCACACACATACCAACAATCACCATTCTTCCCATAATTAATTCATTTATAAAAAAAAGTCCAACAATTAGATTTTCTAACAATTTTTTTAATATATTTTATTTAAAATTTATAATTAACCTTCCTAAGACGGCAGATCATCACTGAAACATAAGTAGGGAGAAAGAACTGTTTGAAAGTGGGACATAAAATATCATATTCAGAGGGTAAAATTCATACACTAACTAACAATTATGGCGTGCCAATCCTCAACCACAAAATATTAACAGCCATAATGTCTCTCATTTGTGGTTGAGTTTTGCTAAATGTTGCGCACGTAGTTTGCCTTTCGACTAGGATAAATCACGATATGATAGTCTATTTTTTGCCCACTACCACCTTGTGTTATCATTAGTTTAAATGCACCATTCCCAAATGAATTAAAAGCCGTTGAATAATTTGTTTTTTTATAATGGAAAAGGTCCATGAGAATTTTAGCTACTGACGCAACCCAAGTGGCTGATTACCAAAAATGCCGTGCCGAACGAGCCAAGCACGACTTTGTAAGAAACTAATAATTAATCTTTTGTTTTAATTACAAATGAAGCTGGTTAATATTTTATTTTATGATAAAACATCCCGTGACATACTGCAAAAAAGTTGCGGAAAAAAGAGAAAATTAAAAAAAAAATTGAAAATAGGATTGAAAATTTCAAAATATGAAAATGAGAGTTTGACTGTTCCATTGGATGTGAGTGGCACTTGGCAGCCAACACAATTTCCCATTTGGGCCTGGGACCCTGTTGTGTAACTAGGTTGACTTTACAAATTGTATAAGCTCATGGAATTGGAAACTTACACCCTTGGCATTTATTGTTAATTATTAACAGTAGCTAATTTTTTTAGGTAGTAGTACATGATAACAGTAGCTAATATTTTTTTAGGTAGTAATACATGATAACAGTAGCTAATATACATACCATATTACCAAATTTAATGGAAATATTTAAATGTGACCACCTTCAAATTTAAAGAGGAAAAAAAGGATGTCATTATAAAATGAATAATATTAAAGATACTTTTTTTACTAATTAAAAGTATAATTTTTTAAATCAAAACCAATGAAATATATTTTAAAACATTATATTTATATTTTATACCAACTTATTAGACTACCTTTAAACAACCCCCTTCCCAGCTTCCCTTTAGCATAAAAATAAAAACAAAAAATTGTAGAGCCGTTTTGAATCTACTATCTCAATAAAATATTATTCATTTATACTTAGGCCTCATAATATTGGAAACCAAATCATAACCTTCCAAGACAAGAGCATTGTTATGATCGTACGCCCCATGTGTGTCATTGTTGAAGCTTATGTTTCTTTGCCATATCCAAAAGCTTCTACCCAAAAAACAATCAAAAGCCTCTTTCTCTCCCACATCTCACTCCCTTCTCTCCCCATACCTCACTCATTACGAATTTGAAATTCCAACTATATTAGGCTCTTTTCGATAGCCTACTTTCGCAATTTCCCATTTTTTTTATTTTTAATACATTTAATTTCATTATTTTAATTATATAATTTTTATTTATATATTAATTTAACATATAATATTTAAGAAAAACACTAATCTGATGGTATAATAAAATATTAAGTTAGCACGAATATTTTAACTCTAGTAAATATTATATACTAGCTTAACATGAATTAAAGTTACACAATTAAAATAATAAAATAAAAATTTGAAAAATTGAAAAAAATAGCAAAATTCATAGTATAATTAAGTTATTATTTGAAACTAATGAACCTTTTAACAATGGAGGAACACAAACATGTTATTTTAAAGACACTTTTTATTATTATTCACAAATTATTAAAAATTGCAAATTTAACTTATTAAATAAGTATTTTTAAATTATTTTTAATAAATCTGAATCAATTATAAAAATTGTACTCACTATTCAAAAGAGTGGTAAGAAGTACTACTCTTTAGTCTTTAACAGTGATATTGCTAGCATTTAACAGTGCAATTAAGCATATCCCTAGCAATTTTCTTTAACAGCGATATCACAATATCATGGCGGTTAAAATTGATCATATACTTATACAATGACAATACCAATACCAATGAAAAATAAAAAAGATAAAAAAAAAATATGTAGGCATACGGTATGTATACGAAGGAAGCGTACGTACCTCGTTACGTGCACAGTGGAAGTGCTGAAGCAGTTCCTCCACCAACTCGTTCCCTTCGAAGCAGTTCTTCACCATCTTCATCCTCCTGAACCGGTCCTGAATCGGCAATCGCAGCCTCAAAACCCTAACAACCCCAACCATCTCGTCCGCGCGCGCCTCCTCCACGTAATTAAACCCAAACACCGGCGGTGCCGGCGCGTCTCTGCCGGCGATCTTCCCGGCGACGATCTCCGTCACTCTCCGGTCAAACTCCCCGCTGTTCCGCAGCGAGTTCAGCGCCACCAAACCTCCTATCAGCTTCTCGTTGAAGAAAATCTGCGGCACCGAACCACTGCCGGTTCTCTCTCGCAGCTCTCTTTCTCTCTCGCCGAAAACGTCGACGTTTATCTCGACGTATTTTATTCCTTTCTCCTTGAAGAATCTCCGCACTGCGGTGCAGTCTCTGCAATTTGATTTCGAGAAGAAGCTGATGCGTCCTTTGATGGAGGTTTCCTCCACCTGCTTGGGGGTCACCGAGACCTTGACGCCGGAGAGGTTGAACTCCGTCACTTTGCGATTCTCTTCCCCGTCGTTATCGTTGTAGTTGTTTTCTTCCATGGATTGGCGGAGAGAGGAGACGCGTTTCACGATCGCGGCGGAGAGGTCGCTGCTGCGCTGGCGGAGGAAGCTTCCTACGGAGAAGTTCGAGTCGTTCAACGAAACGACGTCGTTTTGGATTACTTTGAAACTCTGCGGTGGCACGGGCATGGGAAGAAGGGAATGAGGGTGGACAACTAGAGTTACTTGCCTGTCACTCTCGGCGTCTTCACCGCCATGATGGGAAGTGATTTCAGTTTCGTTGTTGTTGTTGGTGACGTATTCGTAGCCGTTGGCGTGATTTTCGGGCGAAGCAATATTATTAGGATTACTATGTTGTTGGGTTTGTGTGTGTGTTGGATTCTGAATTTCCGTGCTGTTCTCTTCGGAACCCATTATGGAGAAAGAATCGTAGGATGGGAAGAAAAGAGAAAGGGTTGTTGGAGTGGAGGATTTGGAAATGATAATGGATTAATACGAGATTCAGTTGCTCTTGTTAGTAAGTTTTTTTTTTTTTTTTTTTTTTTTTTTTTTTTTTTTTTTTTTTTTTTTTTTTTTTTTTTTTTTTTTTTTTTTTTTTTTTTTTTTTTTTTTTTTTTTTTTTTTTTTTTTTTTTTTTTTAAATAATCATTTTCTTCTCTTAGAGTATTGATATTATTATTAATGAAAAAGTATGATATATTTATCTAAAATATAATTTTAATTTGTCAGCGTCCTTTAAATATGAAAATGATTATTTAGTTAAAATATAATTTAATTTTTATCTTCATTCTTTTTTTAATGTTACAAATATAATATTACAATAAATATTTTAAAAAATAAGAAAATAAACATAAATTAGAACAAACATAATAATAAATATAATTAATATTAATTAATAAGTATAATCTATCTTTAAAATTTTTATTGTAACAACAACATTTGATAGTGACAAAATCAAGTTAAGTCTAATTTTTTGTAAGGATTAACTTAATGGTTATATATTTTTCTTTGAGTCTCATATCTTGGATAATATACGATTACATTATAAATTTTATAGCAATAAATAGATTATGTTTATTAATCAATATTATACTTATTATTATGTTTGTTTTTCTATTTTTTATGTGTTTATTGTAATATTATGCTTGTAACGATTAAAAAGGAAAAAGATAAAAATTAAATTGTATTTTACATAAATAGTCATTTTCTTCATTGAATGAATAGAACACTGATAAATTTGTTCTTGAATGTGTCACATAAGTTCTTTCATTAATGATAATGAACGGAAGTTAACGGATGAATATATTTATCGCATTTTTTTTTACTTTCGAGGACTAAAATTTAATTTTTCATCTTTCGTATAAGAATTTATCTCTACATATTCAAGAATAAAAAGATTATTTATTTATTTATTTATTTGGAATATACCAAAAAAAATATATTATAAAAAATATTAACGGTTAACTAATATATTATTTAGTTTAAGTTGTATATGTTGTATTTTCTATGGGTAAGTTTTCTGGATTCAAATTATATGTGGAGAAATTGTTTTGTAGCAGAGCCAACTCTATCATACAATGGATATTCTAAATTTGAACAAATGTGTCTCTTACAAGAAATATCTTGGTCTAATTTTTTTTATTAATTTATGATTTCATTAAGTCATTTTATTTGTGCTAGAGCTTGATTTCTTTATAAATTATATACTATTTTATTTTAAATTATTTATATTTAAAAACAAGAATACAGTGAATGTGTACTTTTTTATATAAAAAAATGAATGAGTGCCTTTTTTTTAATGGCAATTGAAAGAGTACCTTAAGATTATAAATTAAGGAATTACTAGTATATGTAACAATAGAAACAAAAAAAAAACATTGATTTTAACAAAAACTAAAATCAAATTTACTCATTTTAATTAGATGTATAAAAAAATGTATTTAACCCAACGTATATTTTGATTGGATGAATTAAATGATAATATAAAAACTGAAACTTCAAAAATTACATATTATTTAATTATGTAAACAGGAATGTACGAAGAGGGTCGTAAAGATATTTTTTTACTGCAGAACTATAGATATTATTATAATAACATGCACACACACACACACAAAGTAGTTATTACTGTAATGGTAAAGTTGGATTGCTGCAAAATCACCTGTTTGAATATTTTTTTAAGAAAGCCAATTTAATGCATAATTTAATTTTATTAAAAATAATAACAAACTTATTTTAATTTTGAGACTCGCAAAACATTTAGAAACATACTTAGTTATATTTTATTATCCGAAAAAGCAAGGTATTATTGTATATAAATTTACTAAAATATTATTTATACACAAATTAATATTTGAAAAGTTAATTTGATGATTGTCACTGTTTGTCGAAATAAAAGCAAAATAAATGGTTACTCATTTTCAAACAAAACCGTGTGAAATAAAAAGAAGAAAAATTAATTATGTCACGTCAGACTCAGCAAGTGTATGGAGTCCAACACGCAATGTAGAAGAGATGTGCAGAGAAACAGTCTCCTCATGAGAGGAACAAATGAAGAACAACGGTAGCAGCTATTGATGCCGGCAGCGACCAATGGAGAAAATATGTCATTGACCAAGATGCCCTTTTGTATGTTTCATGCCAGACATTGTGTTATTATAAAATGGGAAATCATCAGTAGATATTTAAACCTAATTGATACATACAAAAAAAAAATATAGAATTTTTTTTAGTAAAGAATATTTTAAAAGTATTTTTAAGACTAAGAGAAACACACATGAATAAATATAGTAAATAATATAGTACGAGAGAAAAAAAAAGTAATATTATCAAGTAAATAGATCATGTAATTATTGTTTTTGTTTAATAAGTAATTTTGAGTTGTTTTTTTTTAATATGGTAGTAGTTTGAGTTTGAAGTCTAAAAATATAGTTATGTTTTTATCTTATTTGAGTAGGATTGTTTATGCAAGAAATAAAACAATTTTTAATAAATTTTAACTAAAATATATTAGAGTGTGTTAAAAAAATTGAGGTATTGACATATAACATGTGCATATTAGCACAAAAAATAATTAGGGTATGTTTGTGCTTCTAGTAAAAAGGAAATTAAGTTGCCTCGTGAATTAGATATTGGTTGACTAGGTTTGTAATTGTGTAGCGTTGACAAGATCCACGAGTCAAATTGTCTCTCCAACAAGTTGAATAGCTGGCTGTTTCTATCTTAACCCAGTCTTACTCGGACACAATCAAAGATGAACAACACAATACAAGGTTTGGCAATTTGCGGAACCAAACCGTCTTATAACCCCCAACTAACTAGTAAACTATGTTGAATATAAAGACATGAATTTTAGATGAGACTCGAGCGGAACCTCAAGATTCACGACTTTTGGTGTTAACTTTGTCACATTTGGCATATTCGGGGAGAATAAGATGGATTATCAGGCATTATAAAGGCCAATGGAATTGATTTGGTTTTTTGTATCCCTCTGTGATGGAAAAGTGATGTGGTCATCTATTGGGGGCAATGATTAATTTGAGTCATGCATTTCACCAAGTCCACGCTTTCCACGAGTTGTACTCCACATAATAATATCCCAAGAAGAAATTATATGAAAAAAATTGGAAAATAGTTTTTTACTTGCCTAACCCCCTCCCCCCACCAAAAAAAAAAGTTGAAAAAATGTTTTTTAACACAATTTTGAAACAATAAATAGTTGTCTTTTTAGTTTTAAGGTTCATTAGATATATATGGGACTTAATAAATTTTGTGATATTCAATAAATTTTAACTAATAAAATAAAATAGAGAATGTTCAAATAAATGTATGTTCTTCACATTTTTTCCTGTTTAAATATGCAGAGATTTAGTTCTACTCATTGTGAGTGCTTAGTGCTTAGGCTTAGTTTTGTTTTCGAGCAGTCCTTGTAAGTGCATGTTCCCACAACTTTAACACTTGAGAAGAAGAAAAATTGAGCAATCGTGGGGTGGGGAGACTCAGTACAAGTTAAAGAACTTTAACAACAAAACAATGTCCGGCGTCCATAAAACCACCTTTTTTAAGAGCATAACACAGGCCGTCCATAAAATCATCTTTTGTAAAGAACTTTAACATAGCCCATTTTAATTAGGCTTTTGCGCCCTGCCCCTTTTTGCTACTTGCACCTCTCAAATTTTAAAATCCCCAAAATATCCTTATGTATTATAACTTGGCCTCTCACTTTCTTTCTCCTCATTTGACCTACACCTTCATTCACCCCCATTACATCTTCCTGCTTGTTCCTTCTACTTTTTCTCCCTTTGAAAGTCTCGTTGTCTCCCTCTGTCAACCTCCCTCGTTGATTTCCCTTGCACAAAACAACAATTTGAGTTATAGAAGGAGACATTCCCTTCTTTCGTCTTCCTATTTCTTATGAAGATGGTGAAGCTATTGGTCACACTAAGTTGGTAAGGGTTTTTTTAATCTCTCCTTATATTTTTGGATTGGGTAATTCGTAAGCAAAATATTTTTTTTTTTGGATAAGAAATTCTGCAATTATGTTAGTATAATTTTGGACTGAGTAATCCAAAAAGCATATTGTGTTTCTGATTATTCAATTCAAAATTATACTAACATAATACCACAATAGATGATCCGAAAGTTATGTAACATAGTTTTGGATCAGGTAATTTTGACCACAATATGCATTCAAGATTACTCAATTCATAATTATATTATATCACTTATCGATCATCTATTCCAGACATATGTTAGTATAGTTTTGGATTGAGTAATCCCGAATGCATCTTGTGTTTCATATTATTAAATCCATAACTATACTAACATGCTTTCAAAATTGATGGTCCAAAACCAATGTAGCATAGTTTTGGATTGATTAATTTAGAATACATATTCTTTTTTAGATTTTCCAATCTAGAATTCATTGATATTTATCACTTTCCATTATAATTAGTTTAATTAGATTTTTTGTAATAGATATTTCATCAATTATAAATAATTGTAATTAATTATAGTAAAACCCGGGTGAAAACAACAATTCCCATGAACTTTCCAACCTATAATCCATAGGCCGACATGGAAAGATAAATGGTCTATTTGGATACAAGTCAGAAGTGTTTTTGAGAGCTTCTTTATTGAAAATATAGTATTTTTTTTTATTAAAGAAGCTCTCAAAAGCACTTATAGACTTATATTCAAACAGATTCAAAATGGACTTTAAGAATATATTAAGAGCAGACTGAATTTTCAGCTGGTTGTGAGATTAAATTGTCATGAAGATAACGTGTGCATATGATTAAATTGCACCTCAAAATGCCTAAAAAATCTTGTCATTTTGGTTTGAAACTCGGACAACCAGTCAATAACTTGCAAGACTATGCGAGCCTACTTACTTCGAGCGAGTTTTGTAGAAAACAATTAGTTCTTAGTACTTAGTAGCATGTGAAATCAACCATTTATTTTTTCAATTCCTTCCCCCATTCCAACAACAGAATCATTTTTATTTTCTAACAAGTTAAACAGTAAATCATACAACATTTCATGCGTGTTTAGTTGAGCATCATCAATCCACGTTTGACATAAAAGCAATTAACTACAAGAGCGTGCTCAATTTAAATTATCGGATGTTAAAACACACGTCAAGTGAAAAGCATTTTGAAAAAACAACGACTTTACTTTTTTTCAATGAAAAAACAACCTCAACATCCTGCATAGAAAATCAATTACAAGTAATTACAAGTGAGGAATCTAGTTCAGTTATTTGAACACAATGTATGAGTTATTGTAATAAAAAAAATCAATTAAAAGCAAACAAGATTTTATGGTAGCTCCAAAATCCCAATCTCATATTTAATGTGTTTGGAGACATGCTGAAAAGATACGTTTTAATTTTCATAAAATCATTATAAACTATGAATGACAAAACTTTTTCTTTAAGGGGACATTTGGTATAAAGGAAAATTTTAATTTTTTAGGAATCTAAAGTTGGAAATGTTAATTTTTCATGTTTGGTTTAATTTTTAAAAAATAATATTCTCAGGAAATAATTTTTCTCAGAAATTTTTTTTGGTCAAGTTTTCCACCACAATATTCTCATGAGAGCAGATAGAAATCTAAGTTTCTCAAACTAAAAAATAAGTTTAATTATGATAAAAATATCATGTTATTCTAATTAAATTATTTAATAAGATAAATAATTAAAGATTGTAGTAAATATTTTCTTTTTGAAGATTATAATAAATATATTATTTTACTTTTATATTCCCATGAAACTTATATAATAATATTTATGATTAATCAAACAAATTTAATGTTTCTTAAGAATCACGATTTTCAGGATTCATGATTAGCATGGACAAAATATTTTTCCTTCTATAAAAGGCTCCCTAGCTAGATATATTTAACACAAGGTTATTATTCATAATTTCTGCTGTGACGTGAATCAAATTGTCAAAACACAAAAGATGCAGAACTAAACATGCGGTTAGGATAGGAACATATATATTTTCAATAAAATTGCTTTGAATGAAAGATACACTAGCTTATATATTTATTAAAAACAAGAAAAAATCTTAAGTAAAAATGGTAGTACATAATTAATTTGCTAGTGAATGTGGTAATGTAAGTAAAATCACTCTTTCTATATACGGAATGCAAAGCCCTTTGGTGAGGGCCGGGTCATTTTGTTTGAAAAAATATTTTCAATTTATGTATTTTTACTTTTATTTTTAAAAATATTATTTTACTACTTTTTTTTCTGTTTTTGTTTTCCTATACAAATCTTGAAAATCAATAAATAAAATAAATATGATTTAACATTTATTTATTAAAATAAAAATAAAAAGTAAAAAGTTTCAAATCAAGAGAGATATTTTGCTAGTAATACTATTCGGTTATTTGCCAGTCCATGGCCCAAAAATAGGTGTATGATTGATCAGGATTGGGTTTAATTTGTATAAGTGACTACACATTTTTTGGTACAAATTAAAATTGACGAGAAAGGGAAGGATGGAAGATACCCTCAAATTTGTATGTTGGCAAAACCAAAAGTGGTCAAATTCAAAGGATTATTGTAAGTTCAAATTGCAAGTAATTTTATCTAATTACAACTACTAAACTCAAGTAGTTATATATTGGGTGGCCAAGGAATGAACTCCCTTGAGACTTAAGAGAAATGCCTACAAAGTGAGATTTTAGATGAGATTTAAATTTGCTACTTATAAATTATTGTTTGCACTTTGCTTTTGAGTAAACTTACACTAACCTTCCCTGAGGTTTGTGGTAAAATACACATAAGTCATTCATGCAATTACACACGTCTCCTCTGCATTATTGGGATATATACATTACATGCACCTACACACACCTTTTGCTGACAACAAAATACAAATTATGTCATTCTCCGTTAATGTGAGTTGTAAAATAACCCCATAAATTAAACCTGGCCTTTTCCCACCATCTCCCTCTTCTCTGGAATCGTAGCTCGAACCCTGTATTTTAAAATTTTCATTTCTTCATGTGCCGTGATTGTGAATGTGTAAGAGTCATCCTAGCTACTAAATACAAGCCCATTTTTCTCACAACTTTTGATCTCTTAAGTAGAACACCACAACATAACCCTACTGTGGTGGATTTGTTTTAGGTTTTACCAGGATGGGAAGAATATAAACAATGAATTGGAGTGGTTTTGAGGGTGGTGGCATGGTGCCAGTTGTTAAGGGTGGATTAATTTAGCGAGTCATGGGTTAGATGTGATCAATGGAAGATATTAAGGGGTTGGAGGCGATTCAATGATGGCTAAAGCATGGTTGCTACAATGAATGGAGTTGGTTGTGTAGCTTGATCATGTTGTTGTAGTGGATGGGTGACAAAAATGTTGAAAACATGCTAATTACTAAGGGTTTTTTAGTAAATTAAAACATATTTTAGTTTTTAAAATATTCTTAAAAATAAAAAGTCATGTGTTTGACATGTGTTCGTTAAATGATTAACGTTTCCTTAATTTGGGTGTAAAAATAGCATATCATAATAATTCGAAGAAGTTATGTATAATTTTCAAATAAAAGAAGACGAAGGTATATAAAGTTAACATAATTTTGCATATTATATTGACTAAAATATAACTTTAGTCATTTCATTTTGTTAAATTTAAAATTTTGATTCAATTCTTAGTTTTGTCTATATTTGTTTTTCTTATTTTTTATATTTTAATTAATTAAATTATTTTTATAATACCTTAAATGTATTTAAACCTGTCATATATATATGAGTAAAGGATATTGCAATCTCACTTTCATTATTTACACATATGCACACAAAAATAATT
>PYAF01005630.1:1585039-1601415 GCA_007407185.1 Glycine tomentella
CAAAATCATTGAACCAACTATATTCTAGTAAATCCATAAATCAAATAAATAATTATAAATATCAAAAATCAAATAAAATTCCTCTAACTAAGTCATCAATGATTCAACTTATAAAATTACCTTAACCAATTTTATACAAACAATAATAACATTAAATCTAGATATATTTTAAAAATAGAGAAGATGTATGTAATTTTCTTAATATAAAGGAGGCATGTATAGGTTTTTAAAAAAGAGAAAAGATGCATGTAATATATATATATATATATATATATATATATATATATATATATAGATAGATATATATATATATATATATATATATATATAAATGTATATTACACGTAATGTAATGGTTAAAAAAACAAAAAAAGTCGATCAGCTAGTAAAAGTTAATCATACCTTCTTTTTTTATTTATTGACGCAACAGTTAATCATACCTATCTCATATTCAATAATGAAAAATTCGTTCATAATGAGTTGAAAGTTTTGACTAACATCACGGGAAATTGGTGGTCAAGAATCTTACAAAAGGCTGCAAGATAGCTACAAATGGGTGCAGTACATTGTGATCGTCCAAAGCAAAAGCTAAAACTATTGATGCTTGGATTATGATTTGGTTTTAAATGTAGCCCTTTGTATGTTTTTCAGAGGTTCTTATGGACTGGGACATGCACTTGTTAATTAAGTTCCTAATACAATGTTGAACATTTGAGGGTTCTTAACCTTTTATGGATAACTCCAATAGGAACACAATCTCTAGAATCTAAAAATTGCTGGTTCACTTTATATGATAAGATTTCCCTATTCGTCAATGGTCAAGTGACCTTTTTAGGAAAAATGGAAGATGTGTCCTATAAAAACTTTAAGCTAACGGGGAGGAAATTTTCAATTATTTGTTTCTAATCCATTCAAGTTGAATATGTTGCTCCCCAAATCAAGACTTAACTTGCAATTCTCGTTTTTTTCTTTCCAATTACCCAATAACGAAAAAAGCATTTTCAACTAAAAAATACATTCATTTTTGTGCTTTTTGTTAAATGTTTTTCTCAATTACAATATATATTTTCTGCAGGTCATACAAAACAAATACACACATTAAAAAAATCATAATTATATAACTTTATTTAAAAAAAAAACTAAATATATTTGAGTGCTATTTAGTAAGTTAAAAGTAGTAATGTGAGAAAAAGAATTCTAACAAGTTATACAATTACCTTTTAAAGCTTAGATAAATTTCCCTGATCAAGTTACGATAAAGATCGAAAAGGTTATTTATTAGTAGTTATTATAAAACAATTATCAATTTCTTAAATTGAATGATGTTGCTTGGTAAAATTCTTAAAGGTAGCCTATTACTTATTAGGTGATTAAGACCCAAACCTTGCAGTAAAAAACAAAAAAGACCCAAGCCAATTCGAACATTGTTCTTTTGATTGAGTTAACTAGGTTAGCTAATTAATTCTGCATAATAAACACCACTCAAACATCATGCTAAAATATACTTAGCAAGTTTTCAAACCTCCTTGTAATAATTGTTTCTTCATAGTATTTTTTTGGGAAAATGTGTTCTAATTCTAAGTTCTTAATATCTATCAAGATTCTCATACTTTCATATTTATAAATTTTGTTCTCAAACTAAAAAAAAAAAAGTGAATTTAATCATTTTAAAATCTAAAAAACACATGATAAATTCTTAGAGAATAATTATTCACATATTTTTTAAAGTTTGACAGCCAATTTTATAGAGACTTTAATTTTGACCACATTTGACAGAAATTATAAAGACTGAAAAAATATATATTTTTTCAAATTTTGATAAATTTCTCTTATTTTTATTTAGAAAAATTAAATGTATAATTAGGTGTCCTTATTATAATTAGAGGTTTATGCAAAGTCGGCTAAAAATATATTAGATTAAAGTTATAAAAAGAAACATGTATATAAGAGAACATTTCAAACCTATCAGGCATCAATCCCATAAATGCTGAATCCTATTTGCAGTAGACTTTATTTTATAACCCCTAAATGTTTAACTAACAGAGATGCAGACACTGAGACAATAAGGAGGGACGTTTGTGAACTTTCGGCGTCCACGTATATCAGATATTAATTATGAGGCAGGCAAAGGAACTCAAGGGCCATAAGATTTTGTTACTCCAACATATAGTTTAAACCTTATTCAATTTGCAAAACGTTGAAGTCATTCAAAGATTGTATCATTCGAGTGAGAAAGAGATTGTTTCAATTTATAAAAGTAAATGATAGTTTAAAATTAAGATTTTAAAATTTATTTCATTATAAAGAATAATTTATTAGTAGTTTAATCTTAGGCTTGTTCTTGTCGATATAAATTTTGTTTAATAGAAATTAGATTATAATAACTATTAATATAAACATTGTAAATTTGTATTAACAATCATCTTACTACAACTCAATGTTTCCCACGACTCGAGTATACCTTCCTCTTGCATACTAGAGTCCCTTAGTAACTATGACCTATATTAGTATGAAACACACAATATTATTAATGCACACAATATGTTGATAAGAGACAGTACAAATCAAGCATTTCACCTCGATCCAAAGCATCTCCCATGTCTCACACAAGAAACATTACTCTAATTAATAAGCTCAATAAAAGTCTTATAAGTAAGCTTAAGAAGTCTTATCTAAAGAACTCTCTCTAACACTATATAGACTCTCCGTCAGAAAGATCAACTTATATTCCAAAATCTGCGTGAAATATATTTCGTCTTGGACGAATGGTAAACATGGTATACATAAAAAAAAAATATAAATTACCATAAGATTGTAGATTAAAAAAATAGTAGATAGAAAAAAAAGAAAATCCCTTATACACAAGAAACAAGAATATAAAAACCTTCTTACACAGCCATAGTGATTCTATTTGACTTGAATATCATTGCGTCCAATAAAAAATATACATGTGATTTATAACAAAAAAATAAAAAACCTTTCTAAAAGCCATAAGTTCTTAACTATTACAATTTAAATTCGTAAAAAACCGGGTACGATTATGGCATGGAACCATAAGCCTCAGTTAATGCTTAAAAAATGAAAACAGACAATCTTAAACTCTTTGGAATATGCCTTTGAGTTTGACATGCTATAGCAGCATCACTTGTTAGCCGCCTTTGGTGATCTTTCCATTAGGTTTGCTACAAAATAGTAATTAAGCATATTAATCTCCCTTTTTAATTTTTCTTTTTCTGAATGGGGTGGGCAAGGAACACTCCAGACCCAAGAGCTTAATCTCCCTTTATATACGCGTGTTAAAAAACCTAGTATTTTAATCTGTGCGCACAATAAATATTTATTTTGTATAAATTTATACTAAATAAATAAATATATAATTTATATTATAATTAAAATTTGCAATAAATATTTTTTTGAACATATAAATTATATTTTAAATATATGATAAATAATTTATAGATTTAAGTACGTTATCTTGTAAATAAGTCCAGTCTCCTTTAATAAATTACATATTTCATTTTAATTTATATTTAAAATGATTTAAATACTATATTCTTATAATTTTTTTAATTGACATGCACTATCTTTTTTTTATCAATTTATTATATTTTTAAATAATTTATTTCAATGTTGTTTTTAATTTAATTTTTAAATTTTACTTTGACAATTGCTACTATATATATATATATATATATATATATATATGTAATACAAGTTTTTCAAACGGAGTGTTTTCACACCGCTTGTCTTTACATGGTAATGATGCTATATTATTGGTACACCATTATCACTTCGAGACTATGCATTGTTTTTCTGCATATATATATATATATATATATATATATATATATATATATATATTTGGTTAGGGATTTGCCCAAGAAGATTATGTACATTTTCCCAACGGAAGATGTAGGGCTATTTAATTTTCCGTCTTCCCATTTGTTGTCACTTTTCATCATCTTTTATGTGCATTGTTCAAAATGAACGCCCCTTCGTACCCAAATGTACTATTTCTTCATATCCGGGGTGAAAGGAACAAACACGAATAATTAACAACAATAATACCAATTAATGGATGGAAATTCACATTTACCAAATTCGATGCATTTTGAGGGTGTTATATAGCTATAGTAGCGTACCCATTAGGTGAATATTAAGGGGTCAGATGTGCACGACAACAAGGTTATTCTAAACGATAGGGGCAGAAGGAAGTGGTCTTAAATTGATAGGGTTCATTGCACATGAGATTCCTGAAAATCCATTCACACACACATATGATACATATTATGAATGCAAAGGTGTTGTCAGTTCGCGAATATAGGGTTATGTATACGTATGAGTAGCGGTCTATAGTGATGCTTTTGAAGCCAATTGAACATCTTTCAAATAGCTTTCAATGCCTTGATGTAAGGGTTTGGTGGGGTACTTGAAGTGATTAATTACCATCAACGATGCCAACAAATTCACTTGTCAATGTCTGAAAGAGACCTCATGGTTACTCTCGTATTACACGTTTAATTTGTTTGATCTGTGTTGACGTTGAGTAACATTATTTCAGTTGCAATTTTAGCCGAAATATAGAAGTTACTTAATGTAATTTCCGGGAGGGTCGTCATATATATGCTTTATCACTAGAAATTTTATTTTGCTAGCTATTATGCTAGAAACAGTTTCATTTGTAAACATATCTACGAGTTTTTCTATTTTTGTTGTTGAAGTTTAGAATGTGTTTTAGCTTTTGGGCTTACCATTTTGCCGTTTTTTTTTTTAAGTTAATATATGTTGTCGAACATTTTAAATGACTCTCTCGAATTTCAACTAAGGCATCCCTTAAAAAAAGAAATCTAAGACAAAAATATTAATCAGTATTTTATTTTAATGGATCGAAAAATTCTTGTTTGTTATTAGTGTATCACATTCAATTATAATTTTGGTCTAAGTCTCGAGATATTAAAAAAGTAACATTAGACTATGATCAATCAGAGTATATATATTGTGAGGTGACCACATTTCAAATAATGTTGTAATCTATTGATTATCTAGTGACCACTATATATTGGTCTATGGTAGATGGTCATGTCCGTGTATCCTAAAGTGGAGAAAACAAACTTTTGGAACATGAAATTTGGGTTCAATTTTAGCTTCATTAATTTACTGAGAAGAAAACATGCACAAAAATCCCGGTAATAGAATTTGTGTTCTAGCTAGAACATGTAGAATGGCATCGATCAACATCATGTCTCTTTATCATATGGATAAAGTACAAAGTTTTTGTCTTCCTTAACTTTTTCAAAAGCTGTTACTAATATTTTCTCCCAAAAAAGTTTTAATTTATCTAATTGATTACACCAACAATATCAAACGGACATTTTTAATAAAATTAATAAACTAACATTTATTAATAAAAAAACATTAAACTCAAGATCACACTGTCATAAGAAAAAAAAAAGTTTAATCTTAGAAGACCTTCATGAAGAACTTGATGGCTCATTAATTAGTTATTTCTCATACTTGAGAAACAACATAGTCGTAATTAAGCTATAATTAAATACCTATCAACAGGAATATATACCTAATAATCATTTAATTGATAATTGACTCATAGAAGAGTACAATCATCCCAAGCAAAGCAATAATTTAATGATGACAGTAACGTGGCTTCAAAGTTATACCCTTATGTTCTCTTTCTTCTTTTTTTCTCTTCAAAATACAAAACTGATATACACAATCATGTTTATGGGGAGTAAGTTACATATGAGCATAAAATAATTAATTAAAACCTCAACAATTTTATTTTGTTGGTGAATTTTAATTTATTATAAGATGGTGTAAAAACCATGAGGACGACTATCTTATCTCCCTGATATAACTGTACCAAGTTATTGGTCAACCTGCAAAGGTTTTCATGATGATATCACGATGGTAACCAGTTTTGGGGTAAACAGAGTTAGCAGCAAGTGGTTAGTGCATTTCCACAAATACTGCTGAGTTGTAAAGTGTGAGAAGCCTTCACATGGGGCGCGTGGAGGGCACTGGCGCGTGAGAGTGGAACTTTCCTTTCACTTGCCCTAAACTGCAGCAGAAAATTAAGACTATGCAGCAAGAGAGAAGGTATAGGGAAGGGACCATATATATTTACTAAAATTAAATTGGGAAAAGAGAATGAGATAGAAATAAGAATAACTGGGGTTTCCATTTTTTCGTAAAAGAAGATCAAGTGTGCCCCTTTTCTGTGTTCATTGTCTATTTCTATATAGCACACTAACTTCCACTTCTCTGAAACACACAACACACACCATTATCTCATCACAACAACTACTAGCTACTTACTACTACTTTCCCTAGCTTCTCTTTCTTTTATCTTTTTTTTTTCTCTCTCTCTCCCCCCCCTTTTGCACTAAAGTTCACTCTCTCTTCTATAAGAAGGGTTGATCACAGAACCTCAATATATTTCTAATAATAATTGATAAAGTTTGAGTTATTTTTTCGAGACACAGAAAAAGAGAGAGAGAGAGAGAGAGATATGGGTAGAGGGAGAGTTGAGCTGAAGAGGATAGAGAACAAAATCAATCGCCAAGTAACTTTCTCAAAAAGAAGGAACGGTTTGCTCAAGAAAGCCTATGAGCTCTCAGTTCTCTGTGATGCTGAGGTTGCCCTCATCATTTTCTCAAGCCGTGGCAAGCTCTATGAATTTGGAAGTGCTGGGTATTATCTCTCTCTCTCTCTCTCTCTCTCTCTCTCTCTCTCTATCTATCTATCTATCTATGAACTGCAAAAATCTTAGCCTACCCTTATTGCAGTTATTTAATTTGTGCACTTATTTTTGTGTCTCTTTTTTTTTTTTTGAAAGTTTTTGTGTACATTTTTGTGAGGTGCAAATCCCAATAGGTATTAAAATTTTAGATTTTTTTTCTCTGAGTGTGTGTGTGGTGGTGCTGAGATAGATAGATACCTTCTTCTCTTCTCTGAGCAAACACACTTTCTTCTTTGCATCAGCTTCTTTCACCAAAATGGTCACTGGTTTCTGCTTCTGGCTTCCTTTACTTTGCCACGACTGAATTTGATGTTTTTAAGATTCAACCTACACACATCTTTCATCACTCACTTTCCACCCTTTATTTTATTTTTTTAATTAATCAATTTTCTTTTGTCCCTTGTGTTCTTCTTCTTTCTATCAGTCACCATTCTTTGTTTAGCTTCTTTCTCTAACACATGCACCTGACACCTTCCTACCCTCTTCTCTCTCTCTCTCTCTCTCTCTCTTTCTCTCTCTCATAGGTTCTCCTTTTCTGGATCAGTGGATCTTGTGCCCTCTATGATATATTCTCCTTTTTTGTTATTATTATTATTTTGCAATTATGGGGTTCTATTAGGAGCTTTCATGGCAAGGGTTATTAGAGAGGAAAAAATATCATGAGGTTTTGCTTCATCCCAATCACAGATCGAGACGTTTCGTCGTCCTTCCACCTGATATCTCTCTATTGTGAGTTAAAGGTTTCAGCTTTGCGCACTGATCTAGCTACTGATGGAACAGTACATATCTATTTTCCTTCTTTCTCACAAGAAAAGGAAGAAACAAGAAAAAAACTGAAAAGGAACAAAGCAATCATATGTACCCAGTTTTGTAACATAGTGTAATTAAAATAGACATGGTGGTGGTGAGGTAAAGTTCAAGGCTGTTGATAAGTGATAACTCTCTTGTACCGTTGTGCAAGATCTAGGGCTTTCACAACATCTTTCTCTATATGGGAACAATATAATATATATATATATTATTTATTTATTATGGCTTGAAAGCCTTGAACTTTTTAACACTCAAGAATCTGGTTCTTAACCTTTGTCCTTTGATCTTTCGGTTCTATCATTGTATCTTCTCAGAGATTGCTCTATCTTATGTTATGTGTCCCAAAAACAATTGCCGTGTCTTTGTTTCTTGAGGGGATTGATCATCATATATATATATATATATATATATATATATATATGGGGTGTTTTGCTCAATTTGGACTTCGCAATCACAGATAGGTGCTGCTTCTCTTGTTGTCTTTTACTCTTAGGTATTTTTTTAGATGATCAATTGACTGTCTCTCTCTCTCTTTCTTTCTCTCTCTTCCAGGGAATGAATCTCCTTAAATAATTAACCTGTAATGTTGAGTGCATTTTTTTTCATGTTTATGAAGGAATGATGGCTTATCCAGCACTGCAGTTAGTTTAATTAGGTTTATATTTTCATCTTGCATGATGATAAATGATTATGTTTTACCAATTGGTCAATTTTTTTTATAAAAAAAATTGAATAGTTTTTTTTCTTCCTTTGCTTGCTAGCCCTAAGAGGTATTGTTTGAGTCTGATCAAGCCACGACTTGTTGAAAATATAAAAAAGGAAAAAAAAATAACAAGAGACTAAATACGTTTCTGTATATCTTGTTTTTAGATTTAACCTAAAATTACGATTACATTTTCTGACATACTAACATAATATTGTGAATATGAGCACATCTGTGGCAAAAATTTCGCAAGTCCGACTGAAATGTTTGAGTTTATATGGTGATATAGTTAGGGATTGAGAAAGAGAAATTGTCCTTTTTTCTTAATTTTTGCTGTCTTTTGGATTGTGTGTTTCCTTCCCTCTTATTCCAGCATTTAATTTTCTCTGGAAACAATTATTTAGGTGTTCTTGCATATGTCCGTGTAAGAAAATCCCTCGGAAATGATGCTCATGTTCAAATTTTTCTTTTTTGGTCAGCTTAGCTTGGTTGTTTACCTCTAACTTTGTCTTGAATAGAAAATAGCGTAATGATATATGTATTCTTTTTTATTTAATTTCTTTTTTGCAAAGAGAAACTCTTTTTGAATCTACTAGGAGAGTCATTAATTTCAAATTTTGTAGATATCTCATTTCGTAATCTTATTCATATTTGTCATGGAAATAGATTTATTCCGGGTATTATATGTAAAATTGTTCATGCTTTGTGGAAAGGATCGATACTATACTGGTACAGTGGCACTTGATTTGAAACACTTGCCATAATTTCTCCATTTTTTTTTTCAAAATACATGAATTGGTCTTCTTCATTCGTTGCATCTACAAATTAATCTATACATTATATATATGTTCATAATACACCAAATGAAAGAAAAATGATTTGAAAAGCAACTTAGTTAAATTTCGTAAAATATATGATAAAAAAATAATTTATTCGTGGACATTGGCTTTGTATGGATATTTGGTTTGATATATAACATTTCTGCAGGCTATGAGCGTATTTGGGTAATTTGTCTGCAATCAATTTTGATACCATGTATAATTAACCACTTCTATGAAATAGTAAGGTTTAATGATTTTTTATTTTCGATCCAATTTTGTTTATGTCACATAAAATTGATCGAGTATATAAGAAAAAGTTGTTTAAATAGTTTTGTGTGAAATAACCAAAAAATAAAATAGTTGTCTTTTGTGTACATATACATTTTTTAATGAGGAAAAATAATTAATCGGTAAATCACATTATAAACTAATTTACATAATAAGTTTCAAAAAGCATTATAAAATGTTTTCCAAACATCAATTTTATTAGCCTCAAAATTATTATGCGGGTCATAATATGTTCTGCGTATTAAACTTTATAATTTAGAATTTGGACTTTATAACCAGGTATATATCTTCCGTAGTAAACTTTAATTGCTAACCAGTTCACCTGTTCGAATCCTTCAAATTTAAACCTAAACATATGAAAAAATTGAAGTTCTTAACTTCGAATGCTAAAATAACAATTGAATTTCAAAACACGTATAGTTTTGTTTAAATATAATTTCAATGATTCATAATTTTTCACCATTTTAATCTCCTACGTAAAACATCAAGTGTCAACGTTTACACAACTACATAATTTTCTTTGAACTAATATTGACCAATCAGTTTCCCTTAATTTGCAGGACTACCAAAACTATTGAGCGATACCAACGGAGCTCTTTTACTCCTCAAGACGAACACGTTGAATGTGAAACTCAGGTACGCATGTGTTCACTAACTCAAGTTCAATTAAACAGTTTTGCCTTGTGTCTTCTAAAACTATTTGTCTGCTACTCATGCTTTCTAAATATTTAAAATTCCTGCATGAGATTTTTTTAACAGCTACGTGGTATAATTTGATCTATGATGCTTTAAAACAAAAATAACAAGGGTGACAAAGGACAATAATCATTATTAATTGGTACGAAACTTTTTTTTTTTTTCCTTCAAGCTTGTGAAATTAATGAACATAGTATATTAGACAAGGCTTTGTTGTTGTTGTTGCAATGTTGCATTCTTGTAAAATGAAGCACACTTCCTTCTTCCATCCATTAGTAGTGAATTATTTTTCTTTGAAAGAATTAATACAAAAGATAGCGCTGTCTGCAACAATATAGCGCTGTCTTAATGATATGATACATCTCTATATATAACAGTAGTCAACTAATTCGATCTTGTTAGTGAATATTTATGAATTTTTTGTTTTGGCAATCAGAGCTGGTACCAAGAGGTGTCAAAGCTAAAGGCAAAGTATGAGTCTCTTCAAAGGACCCAGAGGTAATCACTTATGCCTCTTCTAAAGTATAGACTTGTTTTAATATATATTTAATATCTAATACCTTATGATGAATATATTATCATGTTTTCAGCAGTCACATGCATATGTATCTTAATCACAAACAAAAGAAGGAGTTAATTAATATAGTAACAAAGGTAAGAAAATCATAACCACCCATGTAAAAATTAATTAACTTTCCAATGTATTGTTGTTTTAGGCATTTGCTTGGGGAAGATCTTGGACCATTGAGCATAAAGGAGCTGCAGAATCTTGAGAAACAGCTTGAAGGGGCTTTAGCACAAGCAAGGCAAAGGAAGGTGCGAACACATATTTGTAGAATTTCTCTTTATTGCTCTATGGATTCTTGATGGTACTATTCCTTAATTAGGTTGGAAAGCATGTGCCTATATACAAGAACTGACAGCAATGTAGTTTAACTAGACTAGGCATCATACTGTTTGTGATCATATATATGTATAAGTGTATGTGTACGTATAATCACTGTTTCCATATGAATAAGGCTGAGGTAAGGTAAAAAAAGGAGATAGAGGAAGGAGTTTACTTGCCAAAAGATATGTAAAGTTAGCTAGTTTTTTAATTTTTCGTGTCAAAGCCCTAATTTGTATTTCTACAATGAGTTAATGTCAAAACATTCAAGGGAAGTAAATTAAATTTATGAAAATTAAACAAACCATATACTTCCTTCAAAGTATTTATCTCATTTGTTTACTAAAATCCCAACTTCAAGGTATATAGAGGAAATCTTGATACAGGTTACAAACATCTTGAACAGGTTACAAACATGTGTAAATCCTTTCTTTTTACAAAGTATATATGATTTTGCCTTTCAAAAAAGGAAGGAAATCTTAATATTGATGAATGTAACCATTAATGAATGTAAAAAATTCAAGGTAAAATTTATTTATTTATATAATTTCAATCTCCTCAAAATAAAAGATGCATTTCTTAACCGTGCAACAAACATGTCAATATCTAGATAATGTCTACTATTCAGTAAAATATACTTTGATTTAGATGTGTGCCAAATTAAACAACCAATTTTGAGACTTTAGAGACAGATATCATTAACTAAATGAGAAGCAATCTTGGTAATGGCCAAGTTTTTAAACAAGCTTTAATTTTAATTTGTTTGAAGCTTTAAATGAAAATCTCAACAAAGTTTTTGTGTATTTCATACGACGAACTAGTTTTTTTACACACTATAAGTTGTACTGCCTGCTGAGACACTAGAAAAAAAGAATTTTGGATGACATTACTTAAATTTCATTTCAATTGCAGACACAAATCATGATTGAACAAATGGAAGAGCTTCGCAGAAGGGTGAGAAATGTTACTGGCACACTTATTTGGCCTTATAATTTTACTTTTGTCAATACTCTATGGTCAAATTAACTTTTTAACAAGTCAATTACTGTCCAAGTATGTTTTTGTAAGACAAATTGAAATCTTAATATACATTATGGATCGGTGTTCGTTAATTTACTCAATTTTGATATTTTTCAACCATCTTGCAGGAGCGCCATCTTGGAGACATGAATAAGCAACTTAGACTCAAGGTTTTGCAATGTAGCACCTAACAATTTAAGCGTAGATCGATGTGCACCATTTTAGTGCAGGATAAAGTCTTGTCATATTTTTTACCAATTAATTAACACATTCTAATTTCTTTATCAATTGAATTTCCCTTTTCAGCTTGAAGCAGAGGGATTTAATCTTAAAGCTATGGAAAGCTTGTTGAGCTCTACTTCAGCTGCTGGAAATAGTGGCTTTCACTTTCAGCAGCCTCCTCAAAACAATCCTATGGATTACCAGCAGGCAGAACCCTTTTTGCAAATAGGGTAATTAATGATAATTTCTTCTAAGCATATGATAGTTACACCAAAAGTTAAATAGACAAACATACTATGGTCTCTAGTGTTCATAATTTTGTTAGCAAAGGTAATGTGAAATAAAATTAACATTTCAAGAACAGGCGTGGTTATTTGTCGAACAACTAACTTGGTCACACTTCAAACCCTTAAACAAACTTTTGCAAATTAAAACCTTGATTAAATGAAATATGAACATGTATACAAGTATATATTAATATATACATATACATTGATTTCCCGATAATTATGGGGACAACTTTATGCCATGTAAAGTTTCAAACTTGTGTAGGTGGTATCCCAAAACAGAAATGCAAATCATAGGCTTTTCCATGATAAAAAATTCTAATTTAACCTATTACTTTGAACAGGTACCATCAATATGTTCAAGCTGAGGCTTCTAATGTTCCAAAGAGCATGGCTAGTGAGACTAATTTCATGCAGGGATGGATCCTTTGATCAATCTTATTGAATTAAGTATATGAGATTTACCTTATTGTCTATATGCTTTTTAGATTTGTGTTTTGGCTGTTGTTAAATGTAACTTTGTGACCAGAAAAGTTGCAGACTTGTTTAGCACTTTCTGTAATTGGACACAAGTACAGAATGGTTTTACTATATGTTAAAGCAATGCTATTGTTTTTAACTTTGATGCTTGAACCTATATGTGTATATGCGTGTATCTCTTCCTTACCTCCCCATGAAAAGAATTCTCTATATATGGGAAAAAGTGGAAAAATCAAGTAGAAAAAGACAAAAGAAAAAGGAGAGACAAAGCAAGAGAACGAGTTGTTTGCTAATATATAGAGTTTCATAAATTCTTTGTTATTTGGATGTTTGAAATCTTTTTAACATTCTCAAAATTTGAATAAAAAATACATTTAATAAAAAAAAGTAGGATTTTGAGGATTATGTATGAGGATGATTCCTTTTCTATGCACCCGTGCTTTATTAAATTACTAGTAACTTTAAGAACAAGAAAGTTTTACTTAACACATTTCTTTCCCTTTTATTATATTTATTTTCATGTCTTTTGGTTTAGCTACTCTATATCCTAATGTTTCCTAAGTACTGCAAGTGCATTTATAGAAGTGGGAGACCTTTTTTTTTTTTATTCGTAAGAATAAAAAACAAGATAAAGAATCTAAAATAACTCACATTTTTACTCATTCAATTGAGGTAGATCCCCTAGTCAGAAACAATATACTATTTTAGTTAATCTAACTAATTCTTTTTGGGTGATTTTAAGTTTTCAATTTTTTTTTATAAACTTTAATTTGAAAACATAACATGATTAAAAGGATATTTAAAAAAAATGTTTTCTATTTCTTAGCACTCTCTCTCACTTGCACCCCTCTTGGCAAAATCAAATATTCCATCCCTTGCTTTCTCCCTTTATTTTTGTCACCACATGCAATGTAACTCTCACTCTTGTGCAATTCCAGCTATAGTTACTCCATCCACACTAATTAATTCCCCCAACGTCTCTCTCTCTCTCTCTCTCTCTATTTTCTTATTCAATGGAAAAGGAACAAATCCTTCAAGAGGAGAGAGTCTAGGGGAGGAGAAGGAGAACCCCAAATACAAAGAGGCCATAACTATTGGATATTAGAGTAACAAAATAATATCACTTACAGCTAAAATAATAGATGAGAAAAATTAGAATAGACACAATATTTTAACGTGAAAACCCTCAACAAATAAGGAAAATATGGGCAAGAACACATAAATAATTTCACTAAGTGGAAGAAAAATACAACCTCTCTATAATATAAGGAGAGAACGTACAATTACACATTCTCTCTTATAATAAGATAATACACCTCACAAATTACTCAAGGAACTCTCTTAAATTGCGATGCTACATGTTATGATGGGCTGATCAAATGAGCAAAGTGCGTTGCTAGCTATTTATAGGCAAAGTTTTATGTTAAGCATTAAATGCAAAGGCAAAACTTTTCTACCCTTCCAACTAAGTTTGCAAGCCTAGGTATATAGTGGTAAGAAAATTTCATCCACCCTTCTTTGACTTATGTCGCAAAAGATGGCTTTACTATTTGGTGCATTCACAATCTCCCACTTAAAGCTACTTTTGTGTGCTTTCAAAAATCTCTTTATCTTGCCAATTCCTTGTTGTTTACGTTTCTGACAGGAAAAATGAGGATTGACACCATGCAACCTTGTTTGCACTTATCAACTTGGTCATGACATCTACTAGATTATCTTTAGTGTGAATCTTCTATGTTGTGGATTAATAAATCTGCAACTTGGTTACCAAGAAAACCAGAAAAACGAAAAACAAAGCAGCAGTGCAGCTCAACAGCAGATAGTATAAAACTATACCAAAAACAGAATTAAAGCATACAAAGAACAAGAGGTAGAAGAAGAACACAAGCCAAATACGTGGTTCAGTCACAAGGACCTACATCCACGGGAAAAGAAGCAAACTTATCTATTATGGACCAAGAGTTACAAAGATTTCTGTGTACAATAGAATCTTGCTTTGATTCTTTCACTGTTTAGCTAACAGCCTACAAGAACATCCAAGCCTTACTCTATCTCTCATACACTCTAATCTTCCTCTCTGTGTTTTTGTCTCACACACACATCCACTCACTACAAAGTGATTCCACGTGCTCTGTTCTCTCACACTTTTACTGCAGCACCTCTCACATATATATATTGAAAGGTGCACTAACTATCAAGAATAAAGGCTTAAAAACAGAAACTGAAAACTGTTAGTTGTTGGCCACCAACTAACTTATCAAAATATGTTTTATCTTCAATCTTGATAGCCAGATATAGTGACACATCTTCACAATTCTCCACCTTGTCACTAGATCACAGAATGCTTCTTCTCCTTCCAGCACCATTACTCTTCACAAAATCCAATCAAGTCCAAGCAATGCTTGAACTTTGATTGTGGTACAAATTTGGTAAGAGCATCAGCTGGATTTTCTTCAGTATGAATCTTCTCAACCAAAACCTCCTTGGTTTCAATAACATCTCGAATAAAGTGCAGCCGGACATCAATGTGCTTGGATTTCTCATGGTAAACTTGATGTTTTGAAAGCTCAATCCCACTTTGACTATCACAGAAAACAGTAACAGTGTCTTGTGCTATCCCAAGTTCACCTACCAATCCTTTGATCCATCTAGCTTCCTTAACAACTTCTGTTAGAGCAATGAACTCAGCTTCAGTAGTAGATAAAGCTACAACTGATTGAAGAACAGACCTCCAGCTAACAGCAGTGCCAAACAAGGTAAACACATAAGCTGATAAGGATTTCCTGGTATCAATGTTTCCAGCGAAATCAGAATCTGTGTAACCTTTGATAGGTTCTTCATCCTTCATCTTTCTTTTGAACTTTAGACCAGAAGATAATGAACCATTTAGATATCTGAAAATCCATTTTAAAGCTGCCCAATGTGCTGGTCCTGGATCTGCCATGAATCTGCTAACCATGTTGACAGCATAGGCTAAGTCTGGTCTGCTGCAAACCATGCCATACATAATGTTTCCCACTCCATTAGAGTAAGGAATTAATGCCATCTTTTCTCTTTCTTCAGCAGATTTTGGTGCATTTGTTGCGTGTTCGGCAAGTGTACCGATCGTACAAGTAATATAATGAAAAAGTAAGGGATTTGTCGTTCCCAACGAGGATTGTTTGACCAAATAAACTATAACTTTAATCGATAAGGTGGATATCAAAGTAAAGAAGAATAATGTTGTGGTTGTTGTTGTGTGAATTGATTAAATGAGATTAGAACTAAATGCAAGCATAAATTAATATCGGAAACAAATTATAGAATAACAGTGTATATGGAAATGTAGCTAGGGCAATCCACACTTAATGTGCCTCTCTATGGAATGATATTGACTACTATATTCTATTATCCAAGCTATTCAACT
>PYAF01005630.1:1601515-1613574 GCA_007407185.1 Glycine tomentella
AAGTTTTTACCTAGGTTAGCTAAGTCTAGGCAAAAGAGGAAGGAGAAGTACAAAGTGCAATAAAATAGCTTGTAATAAATGAACAATAGCATTCAATACATCCCAAGGAGATTTACATTTAGTGCTTTAGCCCTAACTACATTGAATGCTCAGCCAAACCTCATAATGGGTGGCTGAGACACAAAAAGAGGCATACCCCAACTGAAGCAAGGAAGAAGAAGATGGAGATGCAACTCCACTTGTGCCTTCAACTTCCCAAACCCTAGCTAAGGAACCCAAGCTTCTCAAGCTCTCTTTAGTGTTGTTTTCCCTCTAAGAACCATACATTCAATGCTGAAGATTCACCTTTTATAATGTGTCTTGTGAAGTCTCTGTTTTGCCCTTAAAATGTTGCTCCTGTCGATCTGTGGCGCCCTTGGCGCGGGCATGGCGCTCATGGTGCCAACTTACAGAAGGTGTGGCGCTCCAGGCGCGGATTGTGGCGTTCCTGGCGCTGGCTTACAGAGAGATTGGCGCCCTTGGCGCTAACCTGGCGCTCCAAGTGCCAAGTTCCAGGAAGTGTGGCGCCTTTGGCGCTGATAGTGGCGCTCCTGGCGCCAAATTGCAGAACCTCTGGCGCCCATGGCGCTGGTTTGGCGCTCTTGGCGCCAACTTGCAGAAAGCATGGCGCTTGAAGCGCGAGACTGGCGCCTTTGGCGCCAGATTCCAGTAGCTATGGCGCTCTTGGCACCATACCTGGTGCTGATGGCGCCATGGTTTCTTCAAACTTGTCTCTTTTCTTCTGGTTTTTGCTTAGTCTTGGCACTTGAGATTGCTTTTCCTGGAAATTTATCATATTAGCTCAAATCACAACACAAAAAGGCCATTATCCATGCTTAATGCTCAATTCTTGCTCTAAAAAGCTTAGGAAAACTCCATATGCTAGACGCACATCAAACAATTCCCAGATTTAGATATTGCTGTCTTCAGCAATAAACAAAGTTCAAAAAGGAAGCATAGCTCAATTATCTAGAATCAACATTGACAAAACAATCCCTGAGATTAGAAATGCTACAAATGAATGAACCCAATCAAAACTTCACACAAAGCTTCACATCTATCAAATAATGAAGTCTAACTTGCATACCCCTCATAGATGTTATACTTCACTCAACACTCTGGTGTTTGGGTATTATGATCTCTCAAGCCACCACAGTTCTAGCACTACTATAGGCTTGATCCTATTCTCTAGTTCCTAAAGATAAGAAACATAAACACATGCAAAGTTGATCAAAAGGTCTTGAAAGGGTTGTAACTTGGCCTGGCTCAATGGGTAGGAGGATTTTGGACAGTAGCTAAGAACATTGAGATTGAACCTTGCTAAATTCAGATACAATCAATTAAACACTGAGGCTTTCATTCCATTACTCCTTTTTATTATTTTCTTGTCTCTTCCCTTCTTTTTCTTAACATTGCTTTTTCTTTTTGAACCACTAATTTCTTAACTTCACTTGAAGACTACTGATTTAACTTCTCAGCCCTTAAGTTTCTAATGGAATTCACCTTGCTTTTTACATGCTTTTCTTTCTGAACCACTCAGCTGTCCAATCTCAATCAAGGTAGAGGGATTACAGTGGTTAGTGTATTATGTCAGGTGATTGAACAAAAAGGTCTCAAGCTCAAGGGGCTAGCAATGGTAAAAATTTCAAGGAAGTCTATTTGGCCTTGACTAAAAAGAATAAAATGCCTTTATCACATCAACTTATGCATGCATCAGAGAGGAATGGATCAAGTTCTAGTGTACTATCACAGTGAGGTATCCCTCAAAATAAATTAACTGTATGGGCTCAATCCTCACTGGCTATGGTATCAAGCTAGATTCATGATGATATCAGATCAAACATTGTGTTCATTTCGAAAGTAATTCAGCCATACAAACATTCACACGCTCAGTTCAAGTTTCATACAACATCAATTCATGTTTCATATCACCAATGCTTTTCAAAATCCAATTCACAATTGACTGAGCAAGCTATTCTAAATCCGGGAACGGCATGCCTTTAACAAAAATGTCTAAAATGTACACCTATGACTAGGTTGAAATTAGACGCGAAATTAATTGTAGTTAACTGTTTGTATATCTTCACAAAAAGAATTGTTGTTATCAAAAAGTATCTGACCAAAAAGTATCTGCCTACTGTGTGTGTTTCATTAAGATGACGCATGATTAACAAAAAGACGCGTGTTTCCTCGATTAACGTGACCCTATTCCCAGATTTAATTCATTTGCTGTCCTCAGCAAAAGACACGCATAAAACATACAATAGACAACACGTTATTAGAGGAAACATACTCATGCATAACTATGGATCAATCAGCAGACATGTCATATGTACGGGCACGCACTGACGGTGCCAACAATGTGCAAATGTCTAATGTAAAAAGTAAAGTGCGGAAAAGTAAATGACATGAAATTAAAGCTGAAATAAAGTAAAGAGATAGGGAATGAGGAGGATCAGTGCGTCTGGTCCTCGTCCATAGTGTCAAGATCCTCTGCTGCAGCTGGTGATGGTAGTGCGAAAGCCAAGGGAGGCGGCTGAGGTGGTGAGTTGGTGGGGTCTACTGAGAAATGCTGGCAGAGAGCGGTGAGCATGCGGGTCTGAGCGTCCATCTGCTCCTGCATCCGCTGGGTGGTGATGGACAGCTGTGCAATCTGCTGCTGCATCCTCACATACGTCACAGAATCCTCAAATATGGGCTCCCGGTGAGGGACCTAAGTAGATGCAGCTGGGAAGTCCTGTGATGGTGCTGGCTGCTGTGGTGATCCTGTGGGGGATGGGCGATATGAAGCTGTGGGCGGCTGAGGTGGTCTAGAAGACTGAGCTGGCGGTGGACGAAGGTCTGGAACCTCAGGAATGGGCTCGCCCAGACCTTCCCTAGGTCCAAATCTCGGGCTCCTAGCAGCGATCTCCTCCGGTGAAAGGTCCGCAGCACGGAGGAGCTGGTCCTGAAGGGTATGTCGGATGGAATCCTGATAAGTCCTCTGTGTCAGTGTGGTCCCAAGTGGCACATCCAGGGGCTCGTCGTCGGGTATCTCCAGACCCGCATGCATGCAGAGATGAGAGATGAGAGAAGAGTGAGCAAGGAGGGATCGGGGGCTACCGTCTTGTATCATGTGCAGGATCTGATCAGATAAAGCATAAGAGATATCAAGGTTGATATCCCTCTGCAGCACATACAGGAGGCACGCCCTGTCCACATTCACGTCCGTAATGTTAGAAGATGGCAGGATGGTGGAATTCACGAACAGATGCCAGAAGTCTGACTCGGCATGGAGCTCGTTCCTCCTAAGCTTCTCTGGCATGCAAGCTGAGAAACGACCAGTAATACCGCGGCGAAGCTCATCAGCCAAGGCAGGCATGTCATCTCGGTAGGTGGCACGACCGGTGGATGGAAGCGGCTGCATCCGGTTATACCTGTTCACAAACCCGCAGCTGCGGAGGTCATCAAAAGAGGTGCGGAGGAAATCTTCAATGAATTCGTGGTCGAATGGAACGACCACACCTCGGACCCAGCTCGTCCTCTCCCGCTCCACTGTCGTCCTGTCCACGTTCGCCAAGAATTCCTTCAGAATGGAACTCGAACTGGGCTCGGCGAAGCTCACCAGTTTTTGCCACTGGCGTCGCAGGATGACCTCCTTAATGGGGGAGTCGTCTGATAAATCCTCCCAGTCAATGGTCCGCTCTGGAATGATCTTCTTGGGCTCATACCATTGATCAAAACGCTCCTGGTTAGCTTTTGTCCGGAAGCGACCTTCATCGAATCCCGAGGTACGAGGCCTCTTACCGGTGGTTCCGGCAGTGGCTTTCTTCTTTCTGGTGTCAACCTGTTTACCCTGAGATACAGAAATTTTCAATGTACCATGCATACATCATCAGGGTTAGTAATCATCAATTATTGTTTGTAAACAGTGGACAAGCAATTCCCAGATTTGCTGAACAACATACTTTACAACTTGGTTTGCACAATGAGTAAGCAGAGCAATTTCCTATGTACATACTAATCAATAAATGCAGGATTCCCAACAGACCAAAGAAATGAATCCAGAATTGATCTGTAAAGCTCTCAATCATGCAGTGAATAGAATTTGCAAATTCAGATGATAGTTATGAACATCAAATGTGAGCTTATCAAATGCACAGACCTAAAGTGAACGATTAGACCTTAAGCATTGAAATCCTAGTTGACTGAACTTACACCAAAATGAAAGCAGAAAACACGTTCCCAACTATGGTTAAATTCATTACCTACTATAATGGTTACAACATGTTTTCTAATGTCAATCAGTCATTCAAGTACAGGGGTCACTGACAGTCAATCATATTCACAGCAAAGAAAATCACCCAAGATGCGTAACACGAAGCCCGCTGTTAACACAAAATGCAGAACTAAATCACAGCAGCCATTGACTAAAATTGCCTGGAGACGAGTTAAGAATCTTGGAGTAATTGAACCAAAAGCCACCAAAAGCTAGAATTAGACTTGGTGTATGTCCCATATGTCCAGATGCAATAGTTCAATGAAATGAATGCTATGATTGACAAACACTTGAGAAAAAAGGCAAAACTCATTGAGTGGATTGGTGAATAGAAAGCATGTTCACATGTGTTTGCCCGGGACAGGGAAATTTAAGCAAGATTCCCAGATATGCCTTTGAAATGCCAATGACAGTTGAGTGCTTATGCTCAGTAATGAAATTGTGAAACCAACAAGCAAGTTAGAAACCCAAATAATGAGAATCCATCACAAAATACGTATAATCACAGCCAACCATCAAAACATTCCAGGGAACCACAATTGAATGGGGCAATGCTTTTGCAAGTATGTTCCCAATATAGTATCAAGTTAATCTCAACAATGCAAAGAATGGAAATAACCCTGACAAAGAACCCTATGAAATTAGAAATGGTTCAATAGGATACACACCCAATGCAGAGCATAAACCTATGGTCAAAGGTGTCTAAGGTTCAAGTAAATCGTAGGCACAACACCCTATAGTAGTTTGAGAACAGACCCCATTCCCAGCTTTAATGTTGGCATACATGCACTCCTGAAACTAAGCCAACAAAAACCCCTTGTTCCTAACCCTAAGTATATTGGATGAAACCCAACCCCCAAGTGTAAATTGAGATGAGGAACCTACCTTGTCTCGAGCCATGAATGCGATTGACAGATGCAAGCACAACCCAGAAGATTCACAATGCAGATGTGGATGAACGGAAGTTGGTGAAGAGAGAAATAAGGAGTTTGAATGTGAAAGGAAAGGGGTGAGAGGCTTAAAGCTTGAGTGAGGGGCGGTAGGAATGGAGAGGGAAGGCAGAGGACGGAGCGGATTGCTTGAGAGAGTGAGCGGGAATGGGAGAAGTGAAGAAAATTTTAAACTGGAGAGAAGAGAAAACGGCGCCCGACATATGGCGCTCTTGGCGCCACCACCGCGCCAAGAGCACGAGATGACAGAAGGGATGGCGCCAAAGGCGTGACCTTCCAGAAAAGATGGCGCTGGCGGCGCCATATCCGCGCCAAGAGCGCCGCAGCTAAAAATTGAAATCCAGATGGCGCCCATGGCGCTATACCTGCGCCAAGAGCGCGAGAGTCCAGTGAAGTTGACGCTCTGGACACCACTGTGGCGCTTTTGGCGCCATGTAGCCTTTTGAAATTCCAGATGGCGCTCTGAGCGCCATTCCTGCGCCAAGAGCGCGGATATCCAGTGATCATGGCGCTCCAAGCGCCAGTCCCACGCCGTGAGCGCGAGAGTCCAGAAACTGTGGCGCTGGAGGCGCCAACTTGGCGCTCTTGGCGCCACACTTTCACCAGTGACACTACTTAAATAATCTGACTTTTAACTGCCCAAGGTCACCAAATTTTTCAGATCAAAAGTACAATAAGCTATAAAACTAATGTAATTAAGACAACATAGGCAATAGCAACGAAAGATTGAAATTGAACAAGTGCATGAAAGTTAAGTAGAAACTGTTAACAACAAGTGCAAGCTAATATTCTACTCTATCCTAACACTAAACTAAAGATATCACTAACACACCATTGAGTTGCCTCTCAATAAGCGCTAGTTTAACGTCACGAGCCTGACGGTTAATCCACTAAGGATTAGGGGAGCTTAAAGGGATTGCAACAGTATCCCTATCAATTGGACCACCATGGTATGGCTTCAGCCGCCATCCATTGACCTTGAAAGGTTGGTTAGAATCAATAGGGGAGATTTCTATGGTGCCATAAGGAAAAACCCTCACCACCACAAATGGACCAGACCATCGGGATTTGAGCTTACCTGGAAACAGCCGCAATCTGGAATTATACAACAATACCTGCTGCCCTGGCTCAAATTCCTTATGATGAAGGTGCTGGTCATGCCATTTCTTGGTCTTTTCCTTGTAGAGCTTGGCATTTTCATATGCAGCGAGTCAGAATTCATCCAGTTCATTCAGCTGCAACAAACGCTTCTCAGTCGCCTTTGAAAGCTCAAAGTTGAGGAACTTGGTGGCCCACAGAGCTTTATGTTCCAATTCCACAGGAAGATGACATGCCTTTCCATACACCAATTGATACGGTGACATACCAATTGGTGTCTTAAAAGCTGTCCGGTAGGCCCACAAAGCATCATCCAATTTCTTGGACCAATCCTTCCTGGAACTTCCCACGGTCTTCTCTAAAATCCGCTTCAATTCTCTGTTGGAAACTTCTACTTGACCGCTGGTTTGTGGGTGATAGGGCGTGGCCACCTTGTGTGTTACCCCATACTTGGTGAGCAAACTCTCAATTTGCTTGTTGCAGAAATGTGTACCTCCATCACTAATGATGGCTCTTGGAACCCCAAAACGAGTGAAGATGTTTTTCCTCAGGAAGTTTGCAACAACTCGGGCATCATTAGTGGGTAAAGCCACTGCTTCCACCCACTTGGAGACGTAATCAACTGCTACTAAGATATATTGATTGGAGAAAGACTTGGGAAAAGGTCCCATGAAATCTATACCCCATACATCAAACAATTCCACCTCCAAGATGTTGTTGAGTGGCATTTCGTCCTTCCGGGATATATTTCCCATCCTTTGGCATCTATCACAAGTCTCCACAAATGCCTTGGCATCCTTGAAGATAGTGGGCCAATAATACCCACTATGCAGCACCTTATGAGCAGTCCGGTTGCCTCCAAAGTGGCCCCCATAGCTAGAAGAATGGCAGTGCCATAGGATTCTTGGCACATCAAACTCCGCCACACACCTCCTGATTATGCCATCAGCACACTGGAAGTATAAGAAGGGGCTGTCCCAGTGATATCTTCGTGCATCGTGCATGAATTTCTTCCTTTGCTGCCAAGTCAAGTCATCTGGAATTGCTCCCACCGCTTTATAGTTGGCCATATCAGCAAACCAAGGAGCATTGGTGACAGCCATCATTTGTTCATCAGGAAATGACTCATTAATCACCAACTCAGGCCCATCTTGCAGATTTTCAGCTTGAATCCTTGATAAGTGATCTGCTACTTTGTTTTCCACTCCAGCTTTGTCTCTTATCTCCAAGTCAAACTCTTGAAATAAGAGCATTCAACGCAGCAAGCGTGGCTTAGCATCCTGCTTTGTCAACAAATACTTAAGAGCAGCATGGTCAGTGAAAACAATAACCTTGGACCCAATCAAGTAAGGCCTAAACTTGTCTAATGCATATACTACAGCTAGCATTTCTTTTTCAGTGGTGGCATAGTTAACCTGTGCCTCATTTAAAACTTTGCTAGCATAGTATATAACATGTAGAAGTTTGTCCTTACGTTGGCCAAGGACAGCCCCGATGGCGTAAGCGCTTGCATCACACATTAACTCAAAAGGTAAGTTCCAATCAGGGGCTGTAAGAACTGGTGCAGTTGTAAGCTTTTCCTTCAACACATTAAATGCATTGAGGCAAGCTTCATCAAAGACAAAATCAGATTCTTTTGTCAACAGCTGGCTTAGAGGTCTAGCAATCTTAGAAAAATCCTTTATGAACCTCCTATAGAAGCCGGCGTGGCCTAAAAAGCTACGCACACTGTTGACATTCGTGGGAGGAGGCAATTTTTCAATCAACATAAGCTTGGCCTCATCTACCTCAATTCCTTTTGAGGAGATTTTGTGGCCCAAAACTATGCCATCACGTACCATAAAATGGCACTTCTCCCAATTCAGAACAAGGTTGGTTTCTTGGCATCTTTGCAAAACTTTAGATAAATTAAACAAACAAGCATCAAAGCAAGAACCAAACACAGAAAAATCATCCATGAACACCTCTAAAAATTTTTCAACCATATCAGAGAAAATAGAAAGCATACACCTCTGAAACGTTGCGGGCGCATTGCACAAACCAAAGGGCATCCTTCTGTAGGCAAACACGCCAAAGGGACAGGTGAAAGATGTCTTCTCTTGATCTTCCGGTGCCACGGGAATCTGATTATAGCCGGAGTACCCATCAAGAAAGCAATAGAAAGCATGGCCGGCTAGTCTCTCCAACATTTGATCAATGAAGGGGAGTGGAAAATGATCCTTTCTGGTGGCGTCATTGAGTCTTCTATAATCAACACACATACGCCAACCAGTGATGGTCCTTGTAGGAATGAGGTCATTGTTTTCATTTTGAACCACCGTTATTCCACCCTTCTTTGGAACTGTCTGCACTGGACTCACCCAAGTGGTGTCTGATATGGGATAGATCATCCCAGCATCAAGAAGTTTCACCACTTCCTTCCGGACAACCTCCTTCATCATAGGATTCAATCTTCTCTGGGGTTGCCTAACTGGCTTCACGTCATCTTCCATCAGAATCTTGTGTGTACAAAATGAAGGATTAATACCCTTCAAGTCTGAAATGGTCCACCCAATGGAAGACTTGTGCTCCTTAAGCACCTTGATCAGCTTGGCTTCTTCTTCTCCAGACAAGCTCTTGCTAATGATCACAGGGTATGTATCATCTTCTCCCAAAAATACATACTTGAGGGTTGCTGGGAGTTCTTTCAATTCTAGCTTTGGTGCCCCATGATCAATATCAGAGTCTTTCTTCTCTAGGATTTCCATGGCTGGTTCTTCTAATTCTTCAATGACGGCCACATCTTGAGTATTCATGAGCTCTTCAAGTTCTTGTTCAGAAGATTTGTCCGGTTGAATCAAAACATCCAGCACATCAATCCTAAAACAATCATTCTTATCAATTGGAGCCTTCATAGCATCAAGCACATTGAAGGTAATGGATTCATCAAACATCCTCAGCTCCAATTTCCCTTCCGCTACATCAATGATAGCCCTGGCCGTAGCCAAGAATGGCCTACCTAGAAGAACAGGTATTTCTCCTTCTTCCATGTCCAGAACTATGAAGTCAGCTGGGAAAATAAATTTATCCACTTTGACCAAAATATCTTCAATGAACCCGCTTGGTCTTCTCAAGGATCTATCAGCTAATTGTAAAGAAACCCGGGTGGGCTTCAACTCAGATATGCCCAATGATTTGCAAATTGAAAGAGGCATCAAATTGATGCTTGCACCAAGGTCACACAAGGCTTTACCAACATTAACATTACCTATGGCAATAGGTATGTTAAAGCTGCCCGGATCTCTGAGCTTCGGTGGAACACGCTGCTGGATGATGGCACTACATTCCTCCGTTAAGACCACAGTCTCACATTCTTGCAGCTTGTGCTTCTTGGAGAGCAAGTCCTTCATAAACTTGGCATAATTTGGCATATTGGCCAAGGCTTCAGCAAAAGGAATGTTGACTTACAGCTTTTTGAACATTTCCAAGAACTTGGCATATTGCTTTTTCTGGTTCTGTTGCTTCATCCTTAAAGGGTATGGAGGCTTCTCAAACCTGGAAAAATCCAGGGTCTGCTTAGGTTCATCTGTGGCTTTCTCCTTCCCCTTAAAGCTGCTAGAATTTCCTGGCACTGCAGAATTTTCAGGTGTTGCAGGATTTTCAGTTTCTGCATCAGCTTTTGGAATCTCGTTCTTCTCTTCTCTTGGCACCACTTTGGTCTTCTCCTTAGGAGCAATAACAATACCACTTCTAGTGGTAATGGCCTTAGCATGTTCCCTAGGATTAACCACAGTATCACTAGGGAATTGGCCCGGTGGTCTCTCAGCTAGTTGCCTTGAGATTTGGCCAATTTGAGTTTCCAAATTCCGGATGGATGCACCTTGGTTTTTCAAATGAGACCTAGTCTCATTCATAAAAGCATCCGTATTTTGGATATGATCATTAGTGGTCTTGGCTAGCTGCAACATAGCTTTTTCAAGCTCAGATGGCTCCTTGGGAGGGATGGGTGGTGGTTGCAAATAATGGTTGGATTTGTAATCCAGACCACCCCCATGCGGTCTTCTCAGATAGTTACTTCCACTCCCAGAAGCTTGATTGTAATTTCTTTGGTAACCTGGTGGTGGCTTTTGGTCATACCACACTCCGTTCACCTAAATTGGATCGGCTCCCACCAAGGTTGGACAGACATTGGACTCATGGTCCCCTTGGCAATATTCATACACAGCCACGCCTGCCTTGATTGATGAAGCTTGAGCTTTGGAGACCTCTAGCTTATCAATCTTGGCATTGAGGATGGCTAGCTGCTGTGATAGTAATTTCTGCTCAGCCAACATTGCATCAGTGCTACCCAAATGAATGACCTCTCTCTTTGGCTGAGATGCTAAACTCTCATTTTCAGTCCTTGCCAAAGATTCAATCAACTCATATGTTTGGGCTACAGTCTTGGATCTTATGGAGCCCCCGGCTGCTCCATTCACTACCAATTTGGATTCAGGCGTCATCCCATTGAAAAAGATGCGCACCTTCTTCCCCACTGGCATGTCATACTGAGGACATCGCCGGATAAGCTCCTGAAATCTGTTCCATGCCGCGCATAGTGTTTCTCCTTGGAGCTGAGTGAAGTTGGTGATCTCATTCACCAAACGGTTGTACTTCTCCATAGAAAAATACTGAGCAAAGAACCGTGCTACCAACTCATCCCAAGTAGTTATGCTGTTAGAGGGTTGACGGCCTAACCATCTGAGTGCCTTTCCTTTCAGAGCAAAAGGGAAGAGGCGTAGTCGGACGGCGTCATCCGTTACCCCTTGATGGCGGATGGTATCACAGATCATCATGAACCGATCAACAAAATCGTGAGGGTCCTCATCATCCTCACCACCAAACTGATTCTTCTCCACCAAACTTATCAGAGACGGGTGGATGTCGAAATGGTTCGCTTGGATTGGTGGTCTGACTATGCTTGAGGCTGGGCGGACAAACAATGGAGCAAGGATATTCTACATAAGTTCGTCTTCCGGCCTTGGCTGCTCACGGTTATACTCAGCCATGTCTAGTTCCTCTTCTGCCTCCTTTCTTTGCTTCGCTAACTTTCGATTCCTCTTAGCAGTTTTCTCAATCTCCAGATCAAACTGAAGATTAACGGGGTCAGCGGTACCTCGCATAAACTCTGGAAGCAGGTTAGTAACCAAATAAATCCACTTTAAAGATAAAAATTTATAATGAATTTGGTTAAAACAATCCCCGGCAACGGCGCCAAAAACTTGTTGCGTGTTCGGCAAGTGTACCGATCGTACAAGTAATATAATGAAAAAGTAAGGGATTTGTCGTTCCCAACGAGGATTGTTTGACCAAATAAACTATAACTTTAATCGAAAAGGTGGATATCAAAATAAAGAAGAATAATGTTGTGGTTGTTGTTGTGTGAATTGATTAAATGAGATTAGAACTAAATGCAAGCATAAATTAATATCGGAAACAAATTATAGAATAACAGTGTATATGGAAATGTAGCTAGGGCAATCCACACTTAATGTGTCTCTCTATGGAATGATATTGACTACTATATTCTATTATCCAAGCTATTCAACTGATGCGTTCTTCTTATATTGACTAAGCTTTGATGTCTCTTCCACTTAGTTCTTTAACCCACCATCCAACCCTAATCTCTTAGTGATCTTAAGCAAGTTAAGCATTAAGCAACGCATAAATAAGTTAAGTTGCAAGCACCCATCCCT
>PYAF01005630.1:1617178-1676398 GCA_007407185.1 Glycine tomentella
CCATGTTCAATTTGTGTAGTGTATCCTAAAGCATCAAACATGCTGATAGAAATCAAGTTCCTTTTAATTTCAGGTACATACCTTACACCTGTCAAGAGTTTTTCTTGATCATTGAACATTTTCAATCTGATTGAGCCTATGCCTTGGACTTTACATGGTTTGTTGTTTCCTAACAGCACTACTCCACCTTCATTCAGAATCAGTGATTCAAAATAATCACGCCTTGGACACACATGAAAGGTGCAGCCAGAATCCATAACCCAATTCTTTTCAATCTCAGAATTTGAGACAACCAGAATATCAGCAGTTTCGTAACCTGCTTGAGCAATGTCCACATCTCCTTGATCTTGATATTTCTTTGAATCTTTTCCTCTCCTTTCAGGGCAGTCCTTCTTGTAGTGTCTCTTCTTGTGATAGTGGAAACATTTGAACTTGCTTTGAGATTGATTTCTGGATTTCGACCTATGCTTATTTGACTTAGAGTGCCTCTTTTCTGATCTGCCTCTCATCACATTCAAACCTTCTGCATTGCTATCAGTTTTGGCTTCCTGTTTCCTTTGCATTTCCTTGGTTCGAATTGATGACTGCACTTCTTCAAGAGTAATGGTTTGTTCTCTTCCAAATAGCATAGCATCCTTAAAATTCTCATAGCTGCTTGGAAGTCCATTTAACAGCATCAGAGCTTTATCTTCATCCTCCATTTTCACTTCAAGATTCTCAAGATCGTCCAGAATCTTGTTGAAATCAGCAATTTGATCTGACAGCATTCTTTCCTCTGTCATCTTGAAAGAATAGAGCTACTGTTTCAAAAAAAGCCGATTTGCCACTGACTTTGTCATGTAAAGAGATTCCAGCTTCAACCAAATTGCTGCAGCTGTTGGTTCTCTTGCTACTTCCCTCAAAGCCTTGTCTCCGAGACACAAGATTATAGTGCTCTTTGCTTTTTCATTTAAATCTTTCTTTTCTTTTTCAGTCATAGTTGCAGGAAGAGAAGATTCACCTTTCAAAGCATCACCCAAACCTTGGTGTATCAACACTGCTTGCATCTTGATTCTCCACAAGCCAAAATCGTTTGACCCAGAGAACTTTTCAATGTCAAACTTGGTTGAACCCATGATTGATCTTCTTCTCTGTCCCCACAGACGGCGCCAGTTGTTGTGGATTAATAAATCTGCAACTTGGTTACCAAGAAAACCAGAAAAACGAAAAATAGAGCAGCAGTGCAGCTCAACAGCAGATAGTATAAAACTATACCAGAAACAGAATTAAAGCATACAAAGAACAAGAGGTAGAAGAAGAACACAAGCCAAATACGTGGTTCAGTCACAAGGACCTACGTCCACGGGAAAAGAAGCAAACTTATCTATTATGGACCAAGAGTTACAAAGATTTCTGTGTACAATAGAATCTTGCTTTGATTCTTTCACTGTTTAGCTAACAGCCTACAAGAACATCCAAGCCTTACTCTATCTCTCATACACTCTAATCTTCCTCTCTGTGTTTTTGTCTCACACACACATCCACTCACTACAAAGTGATTCCACGTGCTCTGTTCTCTCACACTTTTACTGCAGCACCTCTCACATATATATATTGAAAGGTGCACTAACTATCAAGAATAAAGGCTTAAAAACAGAAACTGAAAACTGTTAGTTGTTGGCCACCAACTAACTTATCAAAATATGTTTTATCTTCAATCTTGACAGCCAGATATAGTGACACATCTTCACATTCTGCATATCCACTCTTCCTTCCTCTACTACTTCTCTGACAAAGTGATATTAAACACCCATGTGCTTTGTCCTGGAATGAAAGGTTGGATTTCTTGCAATATGCAAGACATTTTGATTGTCACAATACACAATAATCTTTTGTTGCATGTGCCCAAGTTCTTCCAATAACTTTTGAATCCTTAGGTAGCTGCCATATACTCAGCTTTTGTAGTAGACAAAGCTACCTTAATCTATAACTTGGATAACCAACTCACTATCCCTTAGTGTAAACACATAGTCACTAGTAGATCCTCTTTTATCAAGATCACCTGCAAAATCTAAATCGATATAGGCCCTGACAATAAATTTTGATCATTCAAAATATAATGCAACACTTGAGGTTCCTTTGATCTATCTAAGGATCCTCTTCACAACACTCCAGTGCTTTCTACCAGGATTTGCCATGAACCTATTAATCATTCCGACTACTTGTCCAATGTCTAGTATAGTACAAATCATTGCATACATAAGGCTTCCCACCATTGATGCATACGGTACTCGAGACATTTCCATTCTTCTACTTCATTGATAGGACTTATACTTGAGGATAACTTATAATTGCAGGAAGTGGGGTAGAAATTGGCTTATAGTCTTTCATGTTGAAGCACCACAAACTCAAGCAGTGTTTCTGTAGCTATTTTTCTATATTGTGATTGTTCATTTTAGAAATAATCTATTTAGGATCTTCAAACAACAATTAACATCATGATTCAGTTTTAGTGACAGTTTAATGAAAACTATTAGAAGAAAAAAATAGTTTAGGCAGTAGTGACTAGGCTATACCATATGAGAGTCATCTTGAGCATCAATGACATCAAAATAGTTGTGAACCAGAGGAAGTTCTTTAAAGCATTTTTGTAAATGGAACATGACCTGTACAAAGTGCATACACAACACTAGGAATTAACAAAACCATTTGCCCATTCAATGTTGAATAATTCTGCATAATTGGGGAAACTTAGGCAAACTATGTGTCTATGCTTACCACATCCATCCATCCAAGGAATTAGTAGTACTTACTAGACTAGCGTGAACTAAATATAATATTTCACTCAAACCATCATCTCCACACAAAAAAAGATACACTAAATCTTCAATAACACTGAGTCCATGATTTGAGTGGAATTAGCACAACTCTTTAAAAAAAATCTCAAATTCTAACTGTGTATAGATAGAAATATACTGTTGAAATGACAAATCCCACTAAAATTGATTCTCCAGCATAAATTAATAATTGACAAAATCAATGAACACTTTATAATAATAACTCAATTATTGAAAAAAACTTCAATACTAACACTTTTACGGTAATGCAGGTTCTCATGTTTCCAAATCTCACTGAATCTAGTTCGATATATTTTTTTCTCATCATCAAGGTTTTAAAAAAATGTCACCGATCATATCACATTTGTAATTGTGACCGCATCATTGCATTAGTTCACCATTTTTTTCCAATATTAATAACGCAACAAAATTGCAATCATGGTGCTGGTATGCAATTTAAAACTTGAAGAGAAGATTAAAAGATTATGCTAAATGAAATCATCATACAAGATACATAAGTAATCATGAACTCCCATTAGAAGCAAAAACAAAGCTACAAATTACCAAAAGGATGAGATCTTTCAACAAAATCATTTATGAAAGGATGCTGGTCAATTTGTCGATGATAGATCTAGGAAGATATAAGTGAGACCATTATCTTGCATGCTCTTTTATTTTTTAAATGTTTATTATATTTATGAAATAATGACTATTAATGATTGACATGAAGATTTTAATGCTAGACTATCTCTAACTAGGTCTAATGTTGCATCCAGTGTTAGTGAATCATAGAAAACACTCTTTTAGACCCTGCTGAAGAACACAAACTTACATGTATGTGTTAATTTAAATATTGACGACAAATAATATAAATGAAAATATATATTCCTACACTACCTATGTTAAATAATAAAATGAAAAATGGAAAATAAATTATTGAAAAAAATTACTAATGGATTTTATCGTTGAAAAATGTCTGTCTAAAATATGGGTTTGGCCAATACTGACAGATATATATCCATTAGAAATTTTCCATAGATGTGTCCGTAGAAATTTCTAATAGATATATCTGTCGGTTATTATCGATGGATACATCTGTCAAAACTTTCTCACATATATTTTAGTCAATTTCAAGAATTTAAGTTTCAAGAATTTGAGTTTCCCACAATGTGACCTTCAGCAAAATCTACATGGTGCTGCTCATGTAGTGACCCTTCATGCTGCTGGTTACAAGTTCCTCTTTTGGTATGCCTTGTTGCTCTTTTCTTTGATTTCATTCATGCCGGTTATTTGGCTGATTGGAACTGTGTCAATGTCAACCATGAATATCAAGAAGTCACTTTTTTAAATGGATTTCAATATTTCAAAAATTAGATTTTAATTCCCGAACGAAAGAATATCTTATTTCACCATAACTCACTTAATGATAAAAATATGTATTAAAAATTGTGTTTAAAATGTATACCCTTATCATTTGAAGAAAAATTTAATCAAATAAGACTTTCCAAAATGACTTATTATTGATATATTAGACATATATATGTAATGTTTAATAATATTTTTTTTGTTTAGTACTTAATAAAAATATTATTAAAGATCACATATATGATAATGATTGGAGAATTTAAGTGACTATCTTTAATAACTGTGACATATATATTATTTGAATGATCAGGTTAATGACTTTCTTTTCTATGTGATTTTGGGTTCATTTGTTCAGGTCATAGGGGTGCCTAAGGCTTTGTTTGGGAGAGAGATTTTGGAGGGGAAAGGAGGGAAGGGAAAGGTTTAGGTAGAGAGATCTCCTTGTTTGGGAGTTTTAATTTTTGAGGGAAATGATTTGAGGATTTTTAAAACTCCTCTAAAATCCTCCAAAGCCTAAAAATTGTTGTCCCCCTAGTTGGGGGATTTTTAGAAGGAAAAGTAATAAAATTACTATCATATCCCATCCAGTGTTAATAAAATTACTATCCTATCCCAGCCAGTGTTAATAAAATACCAAAATACAAAGCACTGAATCACAATTCAATGGCAAAATTGTAAAAATATTTTATTAACTCTCCATTTCCCTCTCTTAATATATTTTTAACTCCCAAACAAGGAGGAAGGAACTTCCCTCATTTTTCTCCCTTTCCTTCCCCTCCCTTCCCCTTGAATCTCTTTCCTTCCCTTCTTCTTCTAACTTCCAAACAAAGCCTAAAGGGTTTCTCACCTGCATTTCGATCTGCTTGGCGTGAATACTTCTTTGCATGTTATGCATGAAGCTTAAGGCACTGTCCAAGTTTTTAGGAATATTAATTGGTAGGATTTGAGTAGGACATTAATTATAATATCTCTTCTTAATTCTTATATTTCATGTTTTAAAAAATATTAATTCTTATATACGTGGATAACAACTTTAATATTTATGTCTTTACAGCTTGAATATTTATATTTTATTATCCTCGTTTTAAGTAATTTGAATATGCCTTTTCATTATATATGTTTTTGTTATGAACTAATAAAATATAAATGTTGTTATAATACTAATCTTAATGATGGAAAATTAATATAAAAAAATAGACATTAAAAAAGATTTCAAATTCTACTTATAATTATGATTATCGGTAGGGTTGAATATTTTAGTACCTTGTACCCATATTTGTAAACTTATAAAGGTAATTACCTATATGTGGATCCAAACTCATCTAACCCTTATTGGTAATTTTTATAGAGAAATCGATATTAGTCCCTATACTCTTTGCTACTGGCCCCTATGAGGAAGAATCTTACTCCTCTCAGTTCTTGCTCCTTCTTTCCCTTCTTGCACCCCCAATCCTTCTTCTCACCCCCACCCAACCCATTACCACCACATTATCTTTGCCAAACCATTGTCAGGCCCAACGGTTGTCAGCATCCAACATCATCACGATTCAAACAATGTTGCGCTCCCCTCCAAACTCCAAATATGCATGCACGACCCCCTTGGCCCAGCCACCTCCATGTTGCTGCAATACCATCATTTCACCTCTATTTGTGGGCGCGAACCAACCTCTGAGGCTCCTCCTTGAGCGCACGACCTCAACCTCCAAGGCTTCGCATGCGCAACTTCCTTGTTGCGTGGTGGTGTTGTGGCACATAGATCTGGGTGTTGTTTAGGTCGCACGATGATGTTGGTGATTGCAATGTGTGCACAATAATAGTTGAGATCTAAGGATGTAAAGCACAAAGGAAGAAGAAGAGGCAGACGAAAATACGATTTCGTTATACATTATACAACATAATCGTGTTTTCATTTGTTTTTGCACTCCTTTAGAAAACAACGAAATACAATTTTGTTGTACAGTGTACAATGAAATCGTATTTTCGATGTTAATTTTTTTGGTACCCCTTCCAAAAACAATGGAAACACGGTTTTGTTGTATTATACAGCTAAACCACAATTTTGTTGTTTATTGTTTTTTACACTTCCTTTAGGAAATAACGAAAACAAGATTCCATTTAATTGTGTTTCCATTATTTGTTTTTTTGTACCCCCTTCATAAACAATAGAAACAAAAATTTGTTGTATAATTGTATAAAAGAATCATATTTTCATAATAAAAATATTTTTAGAAGAAAAAAATATTTTAAAATTACTCGATAAGAACAAATAGCAATAATATCGGGACCAATATCAACTCGCTTTTTATGGGCACTTCATTAGGCCTGACATTCCTACACCTCTTATGTCTCGCTCCATTACTCATTTTCTACATGGAATTTTAACCATATTAATAGCTAAACTAAATAAAATGCAGGTTGCTATAGGAATTTCTTTCCAGACTAAAAAATGTATGTGAATGCCTAATTTAGTATGCTTTAAATATTAATTACAGATTCCATTTTCCAATAATCAGTAGTGAGTTGTGAATTATTTTTTTGCATTGCAAATGCAGGTACAAAGTAGGGTAATATAGGAAACATGATGGAAGATCCAACAATGACAGTATTGTCATTATACCTAAATCTCAAAATAGTGTGTATTTGAATGAGTGTTTTTATTTGTAAAACTGATTTGAATTAAAATTAATTGTGGAATGAAGTGATTTATAATAATATAAATAATTCTTAACTTCTGTAAAATAAGCATAAAAACAAAAAAAATACTTCTTCACTGTTTTCCCACTTACAGTTTTGCTTTGAAACTATCAAATATCTTTCCAACAATCACAATTTTTATCTACGATATTATTCAATTTATCAGATTTATTAATTTAAATAGAGTAAATCACTGGTTGAATTGACCAACGATGTGCACCTAGTTGTTGACATGAGGACTAAAGGTCCAATTTCACTGATGGAATTAATATTAAATACTTTTTTAAGTCGATTCATGTTACAAAACTAATACCAATTTAACACAATTTAACTTAGTTTAGAATTGGTGCGAATTGGGTTAGGCTGGTTTGATTAAATGGCCACACTATCATCTTTAGGTATGTTCGTTGTACAGTTTGCTTTGATTTTTAAATAAAAAAATCATTTAAATCAAACATAAAATAAAATGTGGTTTGGTTTGATCTGTTTAAACATAACATGAAATTCAAATAAATTAAATCAATCTTTTACATTTTGATTTGGATCAATTTCATGATTTTTTATTTTTTAAATCTATTATCATAATTTAAATCTATAAACTAAACTTACATAATTTAATTTTTATATATGCTATATTATTTCAAAAATGAATTTTATTTTTATTATATTTTGTTTAACATATTTTAGTAAAAAATATTTTCACTTCTATTTAACATTAATGTAAAAGATATTACTAACTCTTTTTTTAACACAATAGTAATTTGTACATCACTTAATATTTAACACTATTTTTTAACAATATTAACAATCCTTTTTTAACATATGAAAGTAAAGTATACATCTTATTTATAAAGCAAAGGAAACAATAAATTATTTAATATTTATTATTAATTATCACAATACAAATCAATATAATTATAATATGTAATTTATTCGATTTGATTTGATTTTCTATAATAAGATCTGAAAACCAAATCAAACCACAAAATATATACAATTTTTTTTAGATTTTGGGTTTTTGCATTTTTTTATCTAAGCGGTTTTAATTTTTTTAATCGATTTTGCGGTTTACAAATGATGGGGTTCAGTTTTGAACACTCCTGATCATCTTACCTGCCGATTTTTGGCCCAGTCCAATTCAAATCTCACTACAACGTATTGGAGCTTGCAATTTTTATTTATTTTTATTGGAATTGAGAAAGTAGAAACGAATAATTACATACTAAAATAGGTGCAATCATAATTTTGTTGTACGAAAATTTGATGACATTATCCCTCCTCATGCTTCTATTTGTCTAGATATTATTATTATTCAAACCAGTTCAGGTGCCTGAAGAGCACATTTTTCAAACTAATCTGAGAATTTGAAGATAAAAAGTTAACAGATGTTACCCATTATTGTCGATACATGTAATAGGGGAGTAATTTCGATAGGAAACTCTTCTATGTAGGAGTTCATGACTCTGGGATAGCAAATTCTATTGTATTTTGTGTGATCTAATATTACACTTTTCTGAAATATGTTTCTGTTCTGCAATTTAGGCTTCTTTCTGATAGATGAAAAGTGACTTGTAAAAGGGTTTGGGTACAAGGACTACCCTCTTTAATACATATATATTTTGAATGATAAAAAAAAAAAACTTTTCTATGAAATATCAATTTGTGTTCTAAACCCGAGAGTAAGGAGCAATTATGACAGTTATTGGCAGTAAGTATAAGCAGTTACAACACAGTCTAAAAATAGGTGTATGATTACAGTCCTTAGCGATTATGTATTATTAACTGTCATGTTGATAATTTAGGTCAGAAAGTTAGGGCATTTACATATTAAATGAGTGCAATAAGGGATACACGTGTATTTTTGTCTGGTAATTTGGACAAATTAAAGAACTCTTCTATATTGGAGTCTATGACTCTAGGATAGTGAATTCTGTTGTATTTTGTGTTATTTAATATTTAATATTACTCTTCAATGGTCATAGGATTTCCCTCTTTTTAATCTGGCTAATCAGACCAAAATGATAGAGCACTAACTTAAGGATACATAATCCATTTTGGCTATAGTCCTTGATATTTGCAGGCCTGACATCTCTGAGTGGTACTATAATAGGTGGCTATTGCGGCTTAACAATAATCACTACCAAACTCTGAACTATCATAGAATTTAGGTTTAGATCTAACTCAACCCAAAAGTTAACTCAAGATATGAGGATTGTCTCCATCAAAACAATTTTGTATGGGATACAATTTCTTCACAGCCAATGTATCTACCACAATTTATTCACAGCCAATAGAAGAACCTGTTGTGTTAGGAATTTGAATCTCATATTTCATCCTGAAAAGGGCTTTACTTGCATATGAAGGTTGGTCAGTTACTAAGAATAGACTTGTATTCCATAAGAATGTTAGTTTGAATTCTATTGTTAACGTAATGACCTCATTCATATGTAATTTGTAAGTACTACTCCAAAAGCTCTATGAATCGTGAAATATGGTCTGATTTGGTGAGTCTTTGAGGCCCAACTCAACTAAACTTTCTTGGACAAAAGAAAGGGCTTTACTTAACTACCACCCCCAACCTCAAGGTTAATCTCATAACTTTTCCGGTGTTGTCATTTTAAAAGGGCATTTACCTAACTACCACCTCCAACCTCAAGGTTAATCTCATGGCTTTATCTAGAAATGTAATAACAAGAAAGGTTACAATGACTAACAAGCATGTATCATTTTACTATTAAAATTTCGAAGTAATATATATATATATATATATATATATATATATATATATATATATATATATTTGATTTGATTTTTATTTTATTATTTTATTTAAGACTCAAAGATAAGTGTTGCACATATACCAAGTTTTTCAAATTTGAAGACTTAATATGAGTGTTACCTTGGGATTGAACTCAAGAAATTAATGTGTTAGAATTAATAAGAATATAAAGCTATTAGTCTTTAGGATTTAGCAGCATGAAAATTTAATGTGAGGTTATTGAAATTGCATCGGTAATTCATGCGTGTTGTATTGAGGTTCATGCAACTGGTTGTCCAATAGGTCATACATTATTGTATTTGGAATTTGGGGACAAAAAAGAAGTGAAATTAACCTATAATTAGCGTAATATTCAATTACCCAATGGATGAAACTTAGCAACAGGTTGTGATTATGAAAGTGAATCCATGCTGAATTTTCACAAAACACATTTTTGGGAGTGTTGAGGAATTTTAGTGAATAAATTCTAGGCCAAGAATCAATGTTGTAAGTCCAAATGGCCAAAGCTTATGGTAATATTTTAAGTTTCATTAAAAAGTCAAAAATCCTAATTATGATAATTATTAAAAAAAATCTTAATATTATTTTAGTTGTCCTAATATTACTACTCTTTCTAATTTTACTTGTCACATACCATACCAAAACTTATACCATAACTAAGAAAGCTCAAGACAAAAGGAAAGTCATGCATTTATTAAACCGCCGGATGGCAACCATACAACTGCTGAGTCTAAAGTATAAGTATCAATACAACGGGTCATTAGACCATGGGTTTGAGGATATTATCAAGCAAAACAAATCAATCCCACCAATTACCACTACTATATAGAATAATATTATATCCTCCTATAACATCCTCCCAATAATCTTCTTATACTTCATAAAGAAAGTCTTAGATGAAAATGTAAAAATATTTAGCACTTGGAAATCACATAAAAGATTTAATATTTTCTTCATTTTATTAATAATTAGAAAGATTATTAGGAAGATATTGTAAGAGGATTTAGAATTATTATATTATTATCTTTACTAGAGCATCAGGATACATATACATTGATGATACAGTTAGGCTTACCCTTATTTTATTTTCAATAGCCAGGGAATAAATAATCTTCCACTAGACGTGATGAGAGATGCGTCTTGCTCTTGTATCAGGAAGTCCAATGAACAATTCGGTCTCCACATCTGAACTTGGACTACTTTCTGCATTATATTGGGGTTGATTCACATTCTGATTCTTTGTTGCTGGCTGTAGATGGATGCCATGCTGCAGGAAATTTCATTTTTAAATTTATTCTAACTGAAAGATTTGTAAAGCAATTAACCAACAAAGATATGCAAACTATGGTGGTTTGTTTCATGTTTTTTTTACCAAAAATTGAAGCTCAAGATTTCCATCAGGAAGACTGAGAAGTGTTTTTTTTTTTTTTTTTTTTTTTTTTTTTTTTTTTTTTTTTTTTTTTTTTTTTTTTTTTTTTTTTTTTTTTTTTTTTTTTTTTTTTTTTTTTTTTTTTTTTTTTTTTTTTTTTTTTTTTTAATATACAATGATAGCATTAAAATTTTAACATATGACCTTTTACATAATACGCTCAACCCCCCTGCTAGGCTGACCTGAGTTGGTGAGCATATTTGATTTGATAAAATAGCTTATCTTTTCATTAATAATAACAAAAAATGTCATCTTATTCTATTTTAGTTTTATTTTTCAAAGATTTGTGTCTAACATATTCTTATACAAATTTTAGTAAAAACAATGTAGTATTTTGTAATTATTTTAAAATTTGAAAAATAAAATCATTGTCTCAAATTAATCTAGCTTTAAAATATTATCCAAATGAACTATAGGGCACAGAGAATTCCATGTAGCAGTAACTTCACCTTCTCAGAGAGCCTGGCATTTTCAGTGAGCTTGGCATTTTCATCTAGTAGGGCTTTTTCCTGAATTAAATTACAAACACAATAGTCAGAATATTTTTATATAAATCTTACAGGGAGCTTTTTCAACGTTCAGAACTGGTTGAAAAGGAATTGAACCTTGAAGCATTTTTTTCATGGCATCCTAAACTCAGAGTTATACAGAAGTAGCCAATCACAACCTCTTAGACAACCTTCAGATTGACATAGGTCACAACTGTATATATAGGTGTCTGAATTTGACCAAAAAAGCTTTTTTATCAGCTTAAAGATATCGGGGGGATTAACTCTTACAGCGTTGCCTTTAGCCTGTGTTAGACCGTGTTGAAGTGAGTGTGTGCTAATCAATGTATCTCCTCACTTTAAATTTTGTAAGTAATAATCACAAACTCTTAGACAATCCTTCAGATTGACAATTGGTCACAACTGTATATATAGGTGTCTGAATTTGACCAAAAAAGCTTTTTTTATCAGAATAAAGATAACGGACAATTAACTCTTACAGGCCTTTAGCCTGTGTCAGACCGTGAAGAAGAGAGTATGTGCAAATGTATCTTCTCATTTGAAAATATTTTAAGTATATCTTTTTAGAATTTTTATATTTTGTTCCCCTTATTTTTATTTTTTAGATATTTGAACTTTACTGTCCCTAATTTCTCATTCTGTTGTCAAATGTCAAATTTTAATCAAGTTTATCAAGTAAAAGGAAATGTTTTTAAGTAAAAGGTTTTGTAACTAAAGAAACTATTTTAACAGATGTAACTATAGAGACTAAAGGTCTTAAATCCGTTAGCGCCTTAAGCGCTAGAAAAAAGTTGTTTTTGAAGAAACCTAAGACCAATGTCAAATTTTAGTCAAGTTTAACATTCTAAGCACATCAAACTTCTCCAACTTGAATATGACTCCACTCCTTTCCAGTAGAATAGACCATAATTAACTTCGCAAACCATAACCAACATCCGTAACTTAATCTGTTTTGCTTTTCACTAAGCTGCAATAACACATATAGTGAGCTCTACCTATTCTGAGTCACCGGCGGATCCATATGTATTTGAGGGTGGACAGATGCACCCCCTCATTTCAATAAAATCACTAATATTTGTTTTAAAATATTATATTTTACACTCCATAATTTTATATTTTACACCCTCTAATATTATGTATTTGAACTTCCTTACCAGTTTACATGTAAGAAAAAGTAAATACACCATCTTATTTTAATAAAATGCAAAAAAATATCATATTTTACGTCCCATAATTTTATATTTTGAACCCCTTAATTTTATGTATTTGAACTTCCTTACCAGTTCACATGTAAGAGTAAGTAAATGCACCTTCTTATTTTAATAAAATACAAATATTTATATTAAAATTTTATATTTTGTTTCTCTTATCTTCATGTTTGAATCTAACTATCCTATATAATAATGATAATTATCAATTTTTATTTTTTAAATAAATTGTCTCCACTAGTTCAGGGTCCTAGATCCACCACTGTTCTGAGTCAAAACAGATTATTACCATTTTCATGAAATGCAGACAGCTTACCTTTTCTTTCAGGTGTTCAATTTGTTCCTTGAAAACCTGGACCTGAAGAAATGAAAGTTGAGATCAAATATATATTTACTAACTACAAAATTTTATAGTAAAATTAAAGATTTGGCTCCACTAAAGTGAGGGGTACACTTTATAGGAAAAGTACAATAGTCACTGTTAATTAAAAAATGTGAGATTTATGATACAATAAAATATACCTGTAACTTGCTTAAAAAAAAAATACATGTAACAAAATCTAAAATGAATTATAATATCAACCTTTGATTTTCAAATTAATAAAGTGCACTCCCTTCCCTTTGAAAGAGCTAAATCCTAATATGATACATTACATTCGAAAATGATACATGCATGTTAGTCATTCTAACCTTTCTTGCTCTAACATTACTTAAACTCCTCTCCAACTGTTGTTCTATCCGTTGCAGTTCCTCAATGGAGCAAGGCTCCAAACCTTCCCCGAAGAACTTCCTGTGGGAATGAAATTACAAATGCAACATTTGCTTCCATTGTGAGCGAGTGGAAATGAACACTGAATGTAAACATTTTATCAACATGAATAGAAATTAAAAAAATTAACCGTTTTGCAGCTTCAAGAAGGTCAATATTCTTCTTCATGTTTGCTGCCTCTTGCTTCAAATGCTGTAACATAATAAGCAGTTTATTCAAACTTTAGGACTCTAAGTTTAACGACTGTCTATGATAAGCAAATTAACAAACTCCAATTAACCAATTCCCCTAACACTAACTTTTAAAATATGCATATTTACAGGGATTGATAAAGATGAAAACTGCATGGCCACAATATGGCATGTAAAGATCAGCTTAAAGTCGGTTACTAGCTACTTCCATCATGAATCTACGCAAAATTAATTTACAAATGCTGAAATGCAGACATGAATGGCTAGAATTTATGTAATTTACAATATACTTAGGTCGAAAAAATTTCCTAAAATTCACTGCTTACCGTATTCTAACAAAGAAGCAGTGGTGAATGGTGATGTTTCAAGCCTGAGATAAAGGGTTTCAGGTATTAAACTATTATGATTTCTAAGCTAGGATAACTATATTTGCAAAAACCCTTTTGTTAACTAATCTGCTAAATGGTTATCATGATATATGCTTCATAGTTACTATTCACCTACCTGTAAATCTGCCAAAAGAATCCATCAAACACAAACGCAACACACTCTTCTTTATCATTTGTAAGGGCAACGAAAGTAAGAAACACCCTTGAAAAGGATCTTACTCGGCTTCAACAGACACTATTCTTTTTACATTTTTATGCTTGCTAAAACATTTGAGATATGTCACTAGAAATTGCATTATTTATGGAAAAGAAAAAATCTATATATAACCAAAACAACTAATGTCATCAATACATAGCTGCCTAAGGACCAAGATTCCCTGCAGTGGCTATTTGACTGTAGGGTCCAGCATTCAACATCTAATGGTTCTGATATTTTTTAGCTTATATTTTATTATTAAATTTTTAATGTATAACAAAATTAAGGGTGGAGACTTTTTTACTTTCTCTCTCTGACTGTAGAGAAAGGGGGAAAGATGTGGGGTACATTTGTACTTTTCTTAAGCACCCACCTCCTCTCAGTCTCTCCTCCCTCTGTTGCAAATTCTCCCCTTCCTTGTTTATTGTACTTCCTTTTTATTCGCTATTTTTCTTCAACTTCCTCGTGGCATCTATTGGTAATCAAGTTTAAGGTAAGCTCTTATTCTATGTTCATGCTTCCTTTATCCTAAATCTCATAATCTCTCAAGCTTTTCTACCTCCAAAATGATTGGTGAGTAAGTAAATTTTGAAAATAATAGTGCAAAAACAAAAGAAGATATTTTCAGTTGTGGGTATTAGTAAATGATAATGAGAGAAGAATGAATTTCTTGGCTGATCTCTGTTAGAACTTGTGAAAGATGGATTGTGTTTTTGAACAACTTGATTAAAATTTAAGATATATTTTGAGGATTGATGGATTCAACTTGATGGTTGTTTTTTCCATCTAAAGGTTATGTTTTAAGGACCATGATGGTTCTATGTTAGAACTATGTTTGCCATTAGGAAATGATTTAACAGCTTACGTGCATAGAGTTTATTTATTTACAGTATTGGTCATTGGATGAACAGATCTTTTGGCTTTCTTGCGAATTACTGATGTAAAGGTTCTATTAGCGTGTCCGGTTACATTCCAAATGTAATTTTCTACGTCTTTAATGTGATTTTAAGAAGTTAATAGTTATAGCTTCTTCATCCCAAACATGATTCCTTATTTCGTGACAGGCTTCTAAACACTGTAAGTATATGAATGGGGACTGCGAGATACATTATCCCTGGTTTAAGAATCCCTTTGGGGTGAACAAAACATTAAATTGTGATGAACCTAATATGTTTTGATGAGTTGAGATTACTTCCCAGCTTGGACTTACAAAGTTTTTCACGTATAACCCATATAATCCATTAAATGAATCATAGTTGCAGATTATTTTTGTGAATTAAGTTCCTGAGTCAAGTGTTTCTCCCTCCTGATTATTTTAGGATAAATAGTTATTTTTGTCTCTGAATATATAGAATGTTGACAAATTCGTTTCCAAAAAATGGAAATTCAAATTTTTGTCCCTAAAAGTGTGACAAATTCATCCCTCCGTTAACTTTTGTCAGTTACCGTTAATTAAAAGAGCCTATTCAGGAACGAATTTGTCAGCGCTCTACACATCATTCAGGGATGAATTTGTCAGCTCTCAACCCAAAATATAATTTAATCTTTATATTATTTCTTTTTTAATAATTGCAAGTATAAAATTATAATAAACACTTAAAAATTAGGAAATCAAACATAGGTTCAAACAAACATAATAATAAGTATAATATTGATTAATAAACATAATTTATTTGTTGCTCTGAAATTTCTATTGTAACAACATTAGATAATGACAAAATCAAGTTGAGTCTCATTTTTTTTGTAAGAATTAACTTAATGGTTGTGCATTTTTATTTGAATCTCATATTTTGGATATGGTTCTGTCACAATAGAAATTTCAAAGCAAAAAATATGAGATAGTACCTTACCTAAAATATGAGACTCAAATAAATTAAAATGCACAGTCATTAAATTAATTCGTACAAAAAAATGAGACTCAACTTGATTTTGTCATCATCTAATGTTGTTACAATAGAAATTTGAGAGCAACAAATAAATTATGCTTATTAATCAATACTACACTTATTATTATGTTTGTTTTAACTTATGTTTGCTCTCCTAATTTTTAAGTGTTTATTATAATTTTATGTTTTCAATGATTAAAAAAGGGAGAATATGAAGATTAAATTATATTTTGGGTAGAGAACTAACAAATTCATCCCTGAATGTGTCGAACGTTGACAAATTTGTCCCTAAATGTACCACGTAGGTTCTTTTAATTAGCGGTAACGGAAAAAGTTAACGGATGAATGAATTTGTCATATTTTTTCACTTTCAGAGACAAAAATTTGAATTTCCATCTTTCGGGGACGAATTTGTCAGCACTTTACACATTCAGAACGAAAAATGACTATTTACCCTTTATTTTATTTATCATGCCCTCATTCAATCTCTATGACAAGTCATATTATTCTTTCGGGTTGTATTTCTTTTTGATAGGGTTTCATTGTCGATGAGAACAAGAGTATAGAGAATATAAATAGTTAGGAAATGTCAAAACAAATTTCCTTGTAATTAAAATGTGAAATATTAAGAGTAGAAGAATGACACTCATAATTTTTTACGTGAAAATCACACTCAATAAGAAAGACAAATATTAAGGAACTTAATCCAATAATATGTCTCCACTATTAAAATTTGGATTAAGCCTTGTTTGAAAATGTTTCTTCCTAAACACTTATAAAGAATAAAATAAAAAATAAAAACAAAACAAGTTTTTTTATTAACTAAAAATAACTTATACATAAGTTAAAATCAATTTTCTTTAAAAATTGAGAGTTTAAATCAACTTATGAAAAGTTTATTTTATTTTTTCTCTTTATTGTTTTTCTTCCATGCGTGCTTATAGATAAGTTGATTAGTAGGACCATAGAATGACTCTCTTGATTCCATGGAGTTTAGTCAATTTAAGCCAATTAGAGTCTCTTTGGATAAACTTCTCCAAAGATATTTTTAGGAGAAAAAAATTAAATGAACATTTTTATAAATTAATATTGACTTATATAACATAATTTATAGAAGTTCTTTCATATTAATTTTCCTAAAAGTTGATTTTTAACTCGTGTATGTAAGTTAATTTTAACTTATGAAAAACTCATTTTATTATTTTTTTTCTTTTTTTTTCTTATCCTAAAAATGTTTCTAGATAAGTTTATCCAATCATAGCTTAGGATGATTTACAATATCTATAAACTTTTATTAAGTATGGTGGAAATACAACTCTCTTGAAAAGGGTGATTAGAACTTTCCCACTATATCACTCTTGGAAACAAACTTGATTGTTGAGATGTTTTCCTTCATTTTTACCATGCATTGAAATTATGGTACTCCATCAATGAGGATTCCAACATAAAACATGTTTTCCTTTGTTGTTATGCATTCAGTCTTAGAACCTTGATATATATAATTTTTATGTTAGTATAGCTATCACCCTTTTGATGCATGTTTATCATTCATGTAATTAAGAAGTGAATTTTGCATGTTAATTCTGATTATTTAGTTACATGTTCTTGAATCGGTTATATTTAACATATGGTTTTACTCAAATTTTAGGAGACATATATTGTATTTTTAGTATAATGTTAGGCTTGTTGGGTTAAGTTATTGCTGAAGCCTATGGAAAGGAAGAATTATTATTTAATTTGGTCTTGAACAATAAAGGCTTAAGCTTATACATTATAGTCTTACACCAAAACAAGCAACTCAAAAAGAAAAAACATTGAGAAAAGCTAAAACTAAAAGCACCAGCAATTTTTTTTATCGGCCAATGTTAGTTATTAAATGTTAGTGGAGGGATTCAAACTTTCGACCTCTCCCTCCTTCTCTTCCTTTCCTTTTACCACATAACCAATGTTATATCTTCGTGTTTTCACTATCATGAGTGTAATCATAACATAAAGTATGTAAATACTCATAATGGATAGGGGATTTAGAAGATTGACAACCACAAGAGGTATAACTAACCTGCATATTTTCTTCAATTGATCTTAATGTAGTTGGATTATCATGCTTGGTATGCTTGCGGTATCGTTCAATTGACTCCTGCATGCTGTATCATTAAAGCCAATATAAAGTACATAAGCACTTAGAAAATGAGAATGTATATAGACAAGGACATGATCAATGTCTTCCAATCGTTATGTTTGACAACAAGCTAAGAAAATGAAAAATGAAAAGGGGAAATCAAATTTTCTCTTTGTTTTAATTTAAATGTAATATTAATATAAAGAAGAGCAACGAAATGAAGATCAGACAAAAAAGTCACAAATTAAATGACTTTCATTGATATAATGCTTCAAAGAGTGCAAATGAATGCCCTAAACTTTTTTATTTATTTCTGGAAGGATATATATATATTATAATGGTGAGTTCAAAGTAAAGATCTCATTTTCATTCCTTGCATTTCCTTCCCAAATAATAGCTCCAATCTTCATGTCTCCCTGAACAACTTTTTTCCCATAACCTTTACCAGCAAACTCTAGGAAGGGAAGCACTCCCAATTAGTTAGCATATAAATGATATTATCTATCATCAATTTCTAATTAGCTACGCAATTCCACATGGAATGCAAAATTATTGTTAGAATTTAGAAGTTAATTTAGTAATCCATTCAAGAATTGTCAAACTGTTGGGAGGATTACACCTTCTCTACCAACGAACAGGGAGTCACCACGTACTCAACCCTCAAACAATCAAAAACAGAATAATGCGAAAACGTGAACGATCAAAAACGCGAGAAAGAACAGGAGAGAAAAACACACACTAATAGCTTTACGTGGGAGAAAACCTTCAACACGAAGAAGAAAACTCATGGGACCTTGTCCAGAATCAATCCTCTATTATCAATAATGGTTACAATTACTTTCAACAGTCTTTAGCTGGAGACATTCAACCTCACCAATAATGGTGAAACCTCTCTTTACAAGGGTTGCTCACTCAACCTCTCGGAGACATACTCACAGACGAAGCTCTCTCTCTCTCTCTCTCTCTCTCTCCCCTTTGTGCTCAAACGAGAATTCTCTCCACTCTCTGGAATTCTGAATTCTGCGACCTCCATCTATAAATGGCGTATTTATGGAGAGAAAATAGGTTTAGGGATTTCAACACCCTAAAATACAAGTGGGCCGGGTCATCCCCTTGGGAATTGAGCCCAAGTCAATAAATCCCTTTTCAACACATTGGGATTTGGACCAAGCATTAAAACGGAAATATCCAACAAATCTCCCCCTTCCATTTTTAATGCGTCACATCGACAACCCGGAATCCTTTTCGGTCCTCCACTAAAGTTGGGGTCATCACTTCACAACTCGACCTTCCTTTTCGACTTCAATGTATTGAATTAATCAGCCCGACTCCTTCACAGCAATCTTCAAATTTCATTGCTTGTACCAGCTTCTCATCATGTCAGACCAATTCTGACTGATGTGCACTTTGCCAAGTGTGAGCTTCCCATCGTCCACAGCATCCTGTATCCAGTGATACCTCACATCAATGTGTTTGATGCGGGAGTGATACGTCGAGTTCCTCGCAAGATGAATTGCGCTCTACTATCACACTTCAACTCATACACATTTTGGTCATGGCCGAGTTCCTGGAGAAACTTCTTCATCTACAACAACTATTTGCATGCTTCTGTTGCGACAATATACTCAGCCTCAGTGGTTGAAAGTACCACACACTTTTGTAGTCTTGACTACCACGAGATTGCCCCTCCAACAAACATCATCAAATATCCCGTCGTCGACTTTCTCGAGTCGGAATCTCCCCCTAAATCAGCATCCGAATAGCCTTGCAACCCGGCTTCACTATCACCAAAGCGAAGACATAACTTGGTTGTACCCCGGAGGTACCTGATGATCCACTTCATTGTTTCCCAGTGCTCTCTGTCGAGATTCGAAAGATACCGGCTCACCATTCCAACTGCATACGTCAGGTCGGATCTAGTGCAGACCATTGCATACATCAAACTTCCGACTGCAGATTGGTAGGGATCTTCTCCATCTCATCTTTTTCTTCATCTGATTTCGGACATTACCTCTCGTTCAGCTTCAAATGTCCGGCCAAGGGGGTGCTCACTGTTCTGGCTTTGTCCATGTTGAATCTCTTCAAGATCTTCTCAACATATTTCTCCTAAATTAGCCACAGTAGCTTCTTCTTTTTATCCTGGATAATCTTCATTCCGAGAATCTGCTTTGCTGGATCAAGGTCCTTCATCGCGAAGGATGAGTTCAATGCCTTTTTCAAGGTAGCAATCTTCACCTTGTCTGGCCCTACTATCAGCATGTCATCCACATAAAACAGCAAGATCAAGAAATCACTAGTCTCATACCTCTTCACAAATACACAGTGGTCAGCATCTGTCTTCATGAATCTATGATCTGTCATGAAGATATCAAACTTCTTGTACCATTGCTGAGGTGTTTGCTTCAAGCCACAGAGACTCTTCTTTAAGAGACATACCATGCCTTCACATCCCGGAGCTTCACACCCTTCTAGTTGCTCCATGAAAATCTCTTCCTCCAACTCACTGTGAAGAAATGTCGTCTTCACGTCCATTTGCTCTACCTCCAGGTCCATGGTAGCTGCCATGGCTAACACAGTCCAGACCGAGGTCATCTTCACAACAGGAGAGAAAATCTCATCAAAATCAATCCCCTTCTTCTGATTGCAACCTTTCACTACAATCCGGGCTTTGTATCTCGGCTTCTTGTCGTTCTCCTCCTGTTTGATTTTATACACCCACTTGTTCTTCAAAGCTCGTTTTCCTTTAGGTAGCCCGATCAGCTCATAAATCTGATTCTCATGCAAGGATCTTATCTCATCCTGCATGGCCTTCTCCTATTCATCACTCTCTAGGCTCTCCTTCGTCTTAGCATCCAACTTCGCCCTTTCATCTTTAGGGCATGCACGAAGGCTCGGCATCCAAACACCCTCAGCTGATCATAGGTCGCTTTCCGACCTATCCAGACTTCTTCTAGAATCTCTCCTTCCAGTGGTCATGATGGTGGGAGATTTATCAAATCAATCATTGTTCTAACTGCCTCTCCCCAATATGCTTTCGACAACCCGATGCAGGATAGCATACATCGGACCTTATCTTCAATAGTCTGGTTCATCCTCTCAGCGAGTCCATTCAGCTGAGGAGTCTTGGGGGGCGTCCTCTCAAATCGGATCCCGACTTCTCTGCAGTAAGCTTCAAATGGATCACGATACTCACCACCATTGTCAGATCTGACCACCTTCAATCTCTTGTCAGTCTCCCTTTCCACCATGGCATGAAATTCCTTAAATGATTGGAGAACCTGGTCCTTGGTCTTCAATAGGTAAACCCAAACTTTGCGGGAATGGTCATCAATGAAAGAGACAAAGTATTGCACTCCTCCAAGCGATCTCTCCAACATGGAGCAAACGTCAGTATGGACGAGGTCAAGTATGCACCTATGCCCTAGCTTTTTTACCTAACCAGACCTAGGACCAACAATGCCTGTCAAAGAAAGAAGTACATGTGGCCAATCCACTCATTGCTATCTGATAGCCCTTATCACTATTTTCACATATTCTCTGTCTCCTGGGTTGATCCGGTCTCACAAACGAAACCCGATGCTGCTTTTCAGCTAGGCAGTGCGAGCAACTCTCCAGCATTTGACCCTTCAACCCGATCAATAGCTCTTTCTTCCAAAATATCAAGCCCTTTCTCACTCATGTGGCCAAGACGTTTGTGCCACAGCTCCAGGCTTGATCCATCAAAAACAGTATTCGCTTCACTGCCAGTTATCTTCCCTTGCATCACATACAAGGAGCCTTCCTTCTTTCCTTTGGCCAACTTCCATCTACAGCCTTCAAAACTGTTCACTAATCCGGCATCATCAAGTTTTCCCACCGAGATTAGATTCAAACGCATGTCAGGTACATGCCTCACATCTTTCATCACAAGTCAGCACCAACATTCGAGGTCAGGGTTACATTACCGACACCAACAATCTTGCTGGTCACCTGATTCTCCATCTTCACAGCTCCAAAATCTCCACTCCTGTAGGAGGAGAAAAACCTTCTGTGAGGGGCCACATGGAAAGAAGCACTTGAATTAACTATCCAGGCGCAGTCATCGAAGGCAACATTCAAAAAATCATCTCCGAGAAGAAATATCTTGGCTCCAGCACTGGCAACAACCACCATGGTGCTCTTCACCTCTTTCTTCTTTTGTATGCTTTGGTCTGACTTCAAAGAGTCATTCTGTTCATTTCTCTGCAGAGTCCAGCAGTCAGTCAGTTCACTCTTCAGTCTTGACCGATCTTAGGACATATCCCGTCTCTCATGACCCCGGTTCTTGCCATAAACCCGGAAATCAGACTTACTCCTACTCTTAGATCCGTTGGCATCAGATGTGCTGGTTACACCCCGTTCTCTTCTCCTGGCTTCTTCATTCAGGAGGTTGTCAGTCACGACATCCATCTCCAGTTTCCCTTCAGGAGCCGAATTACTCAACGTCACTGCCAGAGTATCCCAGCTCTCCAGCAATGAACTCAGCAACAACAGAGTCTGCATCTCGTTGTCAATTCTCATATCGGCTTTGGACAACTGATTCACAATTCCTTTGTATGTGTTGAGGTGTTCAATCATGCTCATCTTGTCCTTGTACTCCAGCTTCATAAGCCAGCAAACGAGATGTGCCTTGTTCCTAGGAGTCTTTTTCTGAAACATGGACTCCAGCTTATTCCACAATTAATACGCATTAGTGAACTCGGACACATGCTCAAAAAGGATTTTATCAATATACTTCCTGATCATAGCCACGGCCTTGTAACTCAGGATCTCCCATTCCTTGTAGGTCTTTCCTGCCGATCTCTCATCAAGGACAATGGGCTCGTGCAAATCCTTGCAATACAAATGATCTTCCATCATCGGCCTCCAGTAGGTAAAGTCGTATGTGGTCAACTTAAACATATCCACGTCATGGGTTATGATACCACTTGTCTCCATCCTGACTCTTTCTCCTTCAGAACCCTTCAGCCCGGGCTCTGATGCCACTTTTGTTGGGAGGATCACACCTTCTCTACCAACGAACAGGGAGTCACCACGGACTCAACCGTCAAACAATCAAAAACAGAATAATGCGGAAACGTGAACGATCAAACACGCTAGAAAGAACAGGAGAAAAAAATACACACTAATAACTTTACGTGGGAGAAAACCTTCTTCAACACGAAGAGGAAAACCCACGGAACCTTGTCCAGACAAACGAGAATTCTCTGTGCTCAAACGAGAATTCTCTCCACTCTCTGGAATTCTGAATTCTGCGACCTCCATCTATAAATGACGTATTTATAGAGAGGAAATAGGTTTAGGGATTTCAGCACCCTAAACTACAAGTGGACCGGGGTCAGCCCCTTGGGAATTGGGCCCAAGTCAATAAATCCCTTTTCAACACATTAGGATTTGAGCCAAGCATTGAAACGGAAATATCCAACACAAACATCTCTTTGGCAAATTCAGATGTGACAAATTGATTTATTATAATAAAAAATTTATTTTATATGTTAAAAGTGATATAACTTTGTTACGAGGAATTTACTCAATTTTCCTTTCAGAATGTGTCCATCCTCACATAGCTATAAGACCCATCTAACTCAACTAATTTAACTTTGGCTCAATTAGTTTCAGATCCTCAAAGGAAATATATTAATAGCTAGGTTGAATTGATTGAATGAGCCTTGTCTTGTTCTCATTTCGTTTGGTTCAACTAAGTGTTTGGTTTGAAGTTAGTACATGTTCCAAGGTGTTGAAACATAAAAGTTATAGAAAGCTTAAATTATGGGACAAACAATGTTTTGAGAGAAAACAAACACACACTAAAAAACCAATTTAGATTTTTCTTTATCATTGAATAAAAGACCAATTTAGATAAACTCATCACGTACTCATTGGAAAGAAAATAAATTGAAATTTTTCTATGAGGAACAATCAATTTATACACATCTACTTTTAGGGTATGTTCATTTCATGGAAGAAAGCGAAGAAAGTGGGGGTTGAGAATAAAAGCAAAGAAAGTTTTCATTTTTACAGTTAGTTTGAGAATAAAGTTATAATAAATTTGCTACATGTGGCGTCCACCCAAAACTGAGTAGATTATCAAAGAAAGATGGAAGAAAATGATACATTCACAAAATTGAGTGGATTGATTAGGTCATCGGATTCCCGTTGGACTAGTTCGACCCAACCAATTTAAAAAAAGAAATTGTTAATTTTGGATTTTTTTTTAAAAAATGGATTTTGGATTATTATCAATTGTTATTTTGGATTTTAGAGTAGGGATGAACTTTTCTTACTAAAAAACAATGTTAGTTATATAGTTATATATAATAGATACATATATGATTTTGAATTTTTAATATATACTAGATCAAATCGGACCAATTAATGACCCATTAATTAGACAACTAATTCACTATCTCGATCGGATTAATGACTGAATCGAATATCACAACTAAGTCTCAAACCAAGAAAACACAACCATATCTGAACATGGTAGACCCGGAACACCAACTAGAAAGAAAAAAAAAAGCTATCTAACAAACAAATGATTTTTTTATATTTTATTACATATTCCATTATTTTATTTTCTTCTCTCATTTTATCTCTTTTATTACTAATGAACAATCTCACTTTTCACTCTCTTTCTTTTCTTTTTCTTTTCATTTATTTTCTTTTCTGACACTTTCGTTATCTTTTATTTCTCACAACCGTACATGCTCTTTAAGAATTTAGATAAGTACTTATACTTATATGAAGAAGTTAAATAAAAGAACTTCTAAAACTATTATGAGGTTAATAAATGATTCCGATTTATATAAAAGTTGTTCATTTTTCCTTTTTATTTTTTTATTAAGTATTTTTTAAAAATTTATCAAAACTAAACCTATGCACTTCTTACAAGGAGCTTGTAGCTCAATTAGCACTGATCTACCTAGGTTGTCTTTCCATCTCCCTTACCAGGTACACTTCCTAAAAAACAGTAACTAAAAATCACTTTCAAATATCTTCCGTACAGTTTGCTTATCTCCCTTACCAGATACACTTCCTTAAAAAATTATTAAAATTCGCTTTTAAATGACCTCCGTACAGTTACTTATAAATATAACTGTCCTTGAAACATTTAATAATATAATCTGAGTTTTTCTTTTCATTGTTCTTTTGCCACTATTTTGTAGACCAAACTTTTTTGCATCATCACTTGATATATTGCACGTTCCTATCATTCAACTCCTTTGTCTACTACCATATACAACACACCAATTTTTTGCTTTTATTTTTTTTATAAACTTGTAATAATTTTATTCTAACGTCTGTCAATGTTTATAAATTAGATTTGGATCGGTGTATCTCTCTCTAGCTGACATCTATGTACAAGAGTTAGTAGCATTGTACTATTTTAATATTCATCATTTGCTTACACAAAAAATGTTCATAAATTAGAATATGAGTGTAGAGTGTATATTGATGGCTCAATAGTATAGCTGCAACAGAACTTACTAGAAACATGATAAGGTTACCAAATTATAGGTTTGATTAATCTCTTTCATGGGTTCGGTTTGGACTCCCATGTCTTTTTTGTAATCTTGTTTATTTTCTATAATGTTATTTCAGGGCTTGTTGCTGTTGATCCTTTTTGCAAGAGATGCCAACCTATGGGAGGTTTTCAAGCCTTAACTTTTTATAAAAATTAAGTACCACATTGTTCAGAGAATCATCGTTATACGAAAATAAAAGAGATGAATAATTTATACAACTTTATCTTTGCATATGCAAAAAGACTTTTTTCGAATTCGAATTCATGACCAATAAGTACCAAGACACAATTTTATCATTATTGTGTTAGAGTTTGGCCTCTAAACCTTTTTTTATTATAAAAAAAAAGGTGTAGGGTTTACTTTAAAAGGTAAAGTACTATTGATTGAGAATTTAAATGAAGTTCTTTTGCTGAGAAAAAAAGAATGCAATTTGGTTACTGTTGATTATCATGCCTAATAAACAGATTAGGGCAGATAGAGCTAGTCTGCTACCGGTAGAAGTGGAATGGCATTATAATCAGGTTGTCGATATGGAAGGTCTTGAGTCAATAAAGTTCAGTTCCGCTAAATTTGAGAGTTATTAATTAAGACAGAGGTAATTTTAGAACAAATACAAATACATTGATTTTTTTTTTTACTTATAAAACTAGTAGTGCAAAACATCGATCTAGGACCAATGATTCAAACTAAGTTTGCTTACATTGATTTAAATACTCGATTATGCATTATTTAATTTCAAACTAATAATATTATTAGGGTTAAATATATTTTTAGTGTTAATAATATATCTACTTTTGAATTTTAGTCTTTTAAAATTATTTTTTAGAAATAGTCTTTGTAATATTCAATTTTCGTTGTGTTAGTCCTTACTAAATGCAATGACCAAGAGAGAATCACCTCAACATGTCAAGTCATGACACATTACTTTAATCAATTTTTGTTCCAGTCTCTCTAAATATACTTGGTTTTATTTTAATCTCTAACTCTAAGTCAACCTTCCTTTTATCCTTTCCCTTTCTTAGATCTAGTAGTCTTTGTTTCTCGGTGTAATTTTCATTTTTTTTCAAAAATCAATTTCCAATAATATTATAGTTAGAAATATTATTTCCATGAACTTGTTTGGCTAGTATTAGGTAATTCTTACTTGAGATAGTGAAGATATTTATTGAGATGTTTTCGTAGGCATAAACAATAGGAGTTGAACCATGTTAAATTTGTATATTTTTTATTTCTCTATAATGTATTTTATGTGGTGTTACCTTCTTCGATCCTTATTAGGTGTGGTTTGCCCAACAAAGCGTCATACATATATAAATGTGTCTCATTTTAAGAAGAAAATATTAGTGTGTCCATTGCTGTATATAAGTATATATATGTATATGTATATATATATATATATATATAGAAATTTAAGAAATTTTATGTTCCATTTTGATTTGGTGCACCATTTCTGTATACACGTGTTTATCATTTATTTCTCTATTAATAGTCATTGCAGGGGCATTAGGGAGGTTGTTGACTTGTTGATGTGAATTTGGAAGACTTTATGTGATGAGCTTTAACACACCAATTCAAATGTGAGCATAGTGGCGGAAGGATGCATTCTAAGTTGCATATTGTCATTTAGCATATTAACCCACCAAAATCAGTGCGGAGCACGCACACACCTCTAAAGCACAAGGAAACTCCCTATTCTGTGCATGTTAACAATGCCAAATCTAGCTAAACACTTGCAGAAATCAATATGCACATATTTAGAGCAACCGATGCATATTTTAGTATGTCAGAATAAAGCATGACTTCCCCAATTTTTATTATGTAACATATAAATAAAAGCTTACTTGTCTAGCTCAAACTTGAAATATGAAACTTGAGTATTCTAAATTCATATATATATGCTTGTCATGCTTGATTAAATCCCCAAGTGACAGACACATGCATACTATAACAAAGGATATAGAAGATGCTTGAAAACACGTAATAATCTCTATGCGTTACTAAAGGGATTCTTTCTTGAGTGTCTTGTGGCAGCTATGTTACCTTTCTTCATGATAGGAAAAAACCCTAGACTAGTCAAGGATGTATGGTTGAAGTACTTCATAGAAACTATTCTAGCGTCATATAACCAAAAACCTAGACAAGACTGAATATTTAAAACTAAATCCCCTTAAATCATAGTTCATAATATATATTTGTCTTCATATCAAGCCTAAATGTGGTATAATTCGGATGAAATCAATTCAAATCTAACCAGTTTCAAGTTTTATATAGTATTCACAATTTTTTGGCTAACGTAGGTTTCTTGCAACTGCTGCTCAATGCATTAAAACACAAGACACTTATTGCAAGCTGCAGTAGGATTTTAGGAGAAGACGTAATAAGAGGGAGAGAATTTTATTTGAAAAATGGCATAATTAAAAGAATGCTCTATTTTTATTTATTATGAAACATAGGTTGACAGGTTGAATGTATATTTTGAGTTACAAACATGGCTAATCATAAACCTGTCCTGTAAAATAAATTAATTTTGCCGATAAAAATGAGTTATAGGGCATGTCTATTCTGTAAAATAAATTAATTTCTCTAATAAAAATTGGTTACAAGACATGTCTACTTATAAGTATGGCTCACAAAATTAATTTTGCTGATAAAAATGAGTCACATAACATATCTACTTCAAGGTTTCCTGACCAAATTACACAACTTTAAAATGAATATATCTAGAGTATTGTACTCCACTTAGTTGTGGGATAAGGCTATATATTGGTATATGTAGTTTATTTAGTTGAAGCTTCTCGCATCCTTGCCTTTATTATTCTTATATATAGTTTCTTGTACAACAATTTCTAACACAAGCAGCCAAGAAAAATGCTGCTATAAGTTATTTTAGTATTAGAACTCAACTTAGTTCTTTATTGTTTATTACAATGTAATTCACTAGCATATATAGCCATATACGGTGATGAAATAGATTAATTAGGTTATGTTTTTTAGGTTTTAATTAGACTTGATGAACTAATCCAATTATGAAAGAACTACAGTGTTTGTGTATGTATGTGTGTACAAGTCCAAGTTTCATATTATTTCAGACATTATACAGGTTAAACTAGCTCCTCCTTAAATAAGCCAAACCTAAATAAAAGTGATTGGCCTAATTAATAATAATACACCTACTAGTTTGAAATGGCAATGTAGAAAGAATTGCTTGTCATATAAAACCCTCTTAATAATAGGCTAATCAACATTTCTTAACAATCATATCACTGACTTGCAAAACATACAATTAGTCTGAATTTTCAACAGCACACCGCATGCATGACACGTGAGAACAACATATATACACTGCAATGCTATATAGACAGATAATTTTGAAAGAATTCAAGCATAATTTGGTCAACATTCGAGGATGGTAGTTGAAATTAAAGTAAAGGGGCAAAGAGCAAGCAATAGGTATCCTAGATCCAATTCCCCCGCCACCTCTCTCTCTTTAGAAAAGCATTGTCTACCTTTTTCTATTAGCAAATGAAGAAATGCATTCACTAAATTGAGTACAAAGGGCACTCAAACCCAACATATAGATGTAACAGGCCCAACTTAGTTTCCCTACAAATAAACTATAAACTATATATATCTACTGAAAACAACCTTCACTAGATACATATATAAAAGTTTCAGGTTTAGTACTCCTTCTACCAGCTTAGTCAAATTATTGAGCCCCAAAAATGCGATAAGACTATCTATAAAACCTATTGAAGAAAGAGTATCTCTTTCAACCACAAGCATTTAAGACTAAACCTTCCTTTCTACCTTATATACCAGGATAACTGGATAAGGTGTTGCTTTTCATCATATGATGGAAGCTTTTGGTTTGCTACGTACTATCTTTGTTCTAAACTAGGAAAAGGATAAGATGTTCACTTTTATGAGGTGAAGGACAATTCCAACTGAAAACTATGTTGGCTATAAGAGAACCTAGGAGTAATGAAATTAAGGTCAGTGTTGTGTTGGAAGGATTAGGTGTTAAAGCTGAACTTTTGCATTTAATTAAACAGCTCTTTGGATAAGAGGAGATGTCATGAAGAAAAGAAAAGAATAATGATACATAAATCATCTTTTATTTTAAATATCTCATTAACATTTCTCATTTATCTCTATCTCTCTACCTATCACATCATAAATCCTATAATATATATATATATATATATATATATATATATATATTTTTCTTTCTTTATTTTCTTTTTCTCTAGGTGTTTGATAACATTTGGGATGTCTATCAAACATTTTCTGAAACAGAAAATAAAATGAGGGCCAGTTTGATTTGAGAGCACGTTATTGTTTTCATTTAAAATTTTCACTTTATCTTCTGTTTACATTTATACAAGAAATTGTAAACAAAATTTTATTTTATAATTTCCTTTACAATTTTTTATGATAAGAAGCAAAGTAAAGATAAAATGTTTTATGATTATTTTTTATGAAGAAAAAAAGATGAAAAACATTTTGAATCTGACTATAGTGATAGACTCTTAGTACACATTAAAAACACTTCATCATTTGTTGAGATAGAAATATTGTTATTCTATTAGCTAAATATTTATTAAATCCATGCATCAACATAAAATGAAAAAGAAAATCTATTGAACCCACTATTTTCTTATAAAAGTTAAAGAAACCCTAGTCTTCATTTAATGTTAGAGAGAAGATCTTATATTTTTTTCATTTTTTTCACATTACTCTCTGTCTCAAAAAAAAATGTTATATTTTAAAAAAATCAAAATAAATGTGATGTTAGCTTTTCTCCACTAATATTAATTTGTTTTCACTAATATTCTTAATAAGTGTCATTTTAATTTTTCAATATAATATTAATAATAAAATTAATTTTGAAAATGCTTAAAAAAGATAGAAGCAGATAATATAACTCAAATTCAAAATGTTAACATTTTAATTAAAACAATAAAAAAAGGTTTGGAATCTTAAGAGTAATTTACCTGTAAAACTTTATTATGTCAAAATTTTAAAACATAACAACATAAAAGAGAAAGTAAGCTTTAAGTAAGCAAATGGTTTACTGAAAAGTGAAAAAAATTGCAACTAAAAGCAAAATAACATCGTATATGTGCGCCCAATCGAATGGCTGAGATCTCCCTACAAACACATGATTCTTGTATGTCTTAATTAGTATTTGCTAGCTCATCTCCAAAATTATTTTCATCATATCAACCCATAATAAGATATTCTTTAGTAGTCCCAAATGAATGTGATATAAAGTTATACCTCGGCAATAAATCCCATCAACTAACAAAAAAAGTTTAGCTGCATGTCACCTAAACTTTTCAACTTATGCTCATCAATATTGCAAGAGAAATAGTGATAATTATAAGTGTAAAAATATTACGATTTAAGATTATGAAAGAGGAGGCAAAGATTAACGATTTTCTAACAAAAACTAAAGGTCTCCAAATTTGTGAAGATAAAATCTTATCAAGCTGTTATATGATCAGGAGACTCATCCTATCAATTATTGGCTTTCATTTGCACAAAAGATGCATTGCAAGGTGATATTAATTAGAAGTTTTCTTTGGAGTAGATACTAACACCATGCATGCTAATTTTAAAAAGTTCGATTTGCACAAAACATGTCCCATTTTTTCTTGATGCCAAAAGATGTAAAAAAAAAAAATCAAGGCATAAGAAAGGGTCATTTTCTATTGATATTTCTCATTATTCCTGTATGAAGGAACAGAAGAAATATTCATATAAACTCATTTAGAACATATGCATGTCTTCTCATATCATTTTGTATTTCAGTCAGTTTTTTATTTTGTTAAATTTCCTTATTAGCATTTGAAGGGTTAAGAGAGCCGACCACCCCCTCCCAACAAAATGAAAAAAAAAAAATACATAATTGAAGAGTATTAAGAAATATGTAAATTTCACAAAAACCACATGAATATATATATGTACGATCAAGCATAACAAAGTGTTACATTCATATTTAAGTTCTTTCCCTTTTGTTTGTTAACTCTTTCTCCAAAGTCAGTTTGCTGACAATTCAATTATTTTATGTAGCATTTCATTATGCTTTTTGAACATACACTAAACTTTTTTTTGAGATACACATAATTTAACTTATATATAATTTATTAAGAAATGTTCAAACCGTACACAAAACTATATTACTCCAAAACAGACAGCACAAATTCCAAGTGCTCCTACAAGAAGAAGCTCCAATTAAAGTTCTAACTCCAGCCAGAAAATCCACTTGTATATCTATGCTAAGGGTAAAAACGAAAAATTCTATATCACTTAAGTTGTTATGCTCAAAACTCTCGTATATATGAATAATTATAAACCCTCTTATAACACTCATATGAACACTCATTTGTATATCTATTCTATATTGGACAGTTTTATAAGTAATGAAAGCTAGCTACACCAGCCCCGCATATGACTCTCAGTTGTTGTCTAGGACTTGATTAATTGCTAAATAGATTAGATCTTAAGTTGAACATTTTGCAATTTCAACTACATATATATAAATATTACATGTTCTTACAATACTATTTCTTCTACTAATCTTCCTAATACTTCATTAAAAAAATAATTAAATGGAAAAGGAATACATATAATATTTTGGGAACATTTAATAGTTTATTCATCCAGTAAGTAGGATTAATGGAAATATGTTATAAGAGGATTTATAATTATTCATATATAAAAGGAAAGTGTAGTATTTAATGTTATAAATGCACCTCCATCATGTTTTTCAAAAAAAAAAAAAGACTTTCTATATATGGACTCCTCGACCAATAATGTCAAGACACTAGCATAACCCCGGTAATAATAATAGTAATAAACCTTGGAATGAGGTTAGTGTGTGAACCCTTGCTATACTAAAAACTGTGGTGATCACACTCACACCGCACATTATTTTATGGAGCTTCACAAGCTCCTTGCAGATAGAGTTACATTTTCCTTTTTTTTATATTTGGAGCACCATATTAATTACTCTTTTAAGGTTTCCCTCACTTTATTCGATGATAGAAAGAAGTATAGAGAGTCCAGCCCTACTTAATCCTAAATAAAATATTTAATGATCAGGAGATATGACTGGAGCGAGGAATCAAATCATCGTTATGTGGTGCTGCTATTAGAAAACTTGCTCTCGTTATCTCTCTCTCTCCATCCCATAAACATTGTACATGTCAGTGTTTAATACATATGATACATCACTAACCTACATGTACAAGCTCCTTCTTTGCCCGTTACTGAGGGAACAAGGTTCCTTTATTCATTCCTGCCTTTCACCATTATGTTTAATTTGTTGGGGAGGTGTGGGGTACTTAATATGTTCAAATTACTAAGATATATATAACCTCATCTTTGGTTCGATTTTAACTTAGAAAATACCTGCATCCTAATAGAAGAAGCCATATAAAGTTACAGCCTCTTAATTAGCCCACCCATCAATCTAAGAATTTGTTAATTAAGCTCTAAAGAAGGATAGGATATAAACCATTGTTCACTGCAATCAATTTTGCTATTGAATCCCTTGGTAGTTATATTTGGACATACAAATACCGCATTAACACTCATCATTTTTCTATCTCTTTTTCTTTGACATATATTTGTAGTTCTCCATCTTCTTTCTCTAGGTTTCTACTAGCTATAGCTAACATGTGAGTTCAAGGATCATTTCAAGTTCCACAAAATCCCTTTGCTTAGCTACAATAATGCACCCCGAAATAATAATAAAAAATAAAAGGTACGAATAAAAAATAAAACTAGATCCTATATACCCAGTGTATTTTCATGTTTATGACAACTACATGACAGTATAAGATGTAAAAGTACATATATATGCACATCTATAGGTGTGCATGAAATTTACTAGCACACAAATTATAGGAACACTAGGTATGAAGAGAGGGGACGCTAAAATTACCAGAAGCAGAAGCAATAATCACACAACACAATTAAATTTATGAACAAGGAAAGGGAAAGTTGAAATAATTAAGGAAGAGAATGGTGATGAGCACCTGGAGCTAGCATATTCATAGAGCTTCCCTCTTGGAGAGAAGATGATAAGAGCAACCTCAGCATCACACAGAACTGACAGCTCAAATGCCTTCTTCAGCAACCCATTTCGCCGCTTTGAGAAAGTTACTTGCCTGCTTGTGGCATTCTCTATACGCTTCATCTGAGTCTTTCCCCTCACCATTATCTCTTTTTTTTTTTACTTCTTTCTGCTGACTCAAATCATGCATCAGTACCCCAAAATAGATATCAAACTACAAAATCACTTCTACACACATAAACACGTGTATAAATAGGGTCAAGAAGAGAAAAATTACTTCTATACACACACATACACATGTATAGGGTCAAGAAGAGAAAAATTACTTCTGAAATTAAACCTTCTGATGATGGGGAAATGGAGAGATTTGCAGCAAATCTGAGCCTTCCAAGTAAGACTTGAGGACACAGAAAGCTGAAGCAGATAGAAAAATGCAACAGATTAGAATCACTGTTATTAATCACAAGACTCATTCAAAACCCCCAAAAAAATGTGAAATATATATGAAGGATGAAGGTTACAAAGATATGGGAAGTCAATGAAAAAGCAGAAGAAAACAAAATCCTGAATCCTTACATAAGTACAGATTTCAATGAAAAGAAAGAAAACCAATTGTTCAATTAAGGTGTGAGTAAATTCAAGTTTCTTCCCAACAAAGGATCTAAACACCCCAAAAAGGAAAGGGTTTTTTTCTTTCCCTAGATTGGTAGACACTTACCAGCAAGAAAAGCAACTTCAAATACAAGCAGTTCTCTCAGTAAGCAAAGGAAAAAAGTTGAGCTACCAAAACGAAAAAATTGGTAAAATCAAGGGAAAATCTTTTGAGCCAAGGAAGGGAGCCAGGAATAATCAAGGCTTGAGCCTAGAAAAGGAAAAGGAAACAGAGAAAAATAAGAACCAAGAATCCAAAGAAAGCAGCAAGGACCCCAAAAGAGAAAGAGCATATATATACACACACACACACTGCAGAGAAATAGAAAGAATAAAAAAGGGTATGCTAATGCTACATAATTGAGATATGTATGTTGAAGAAAGCGTTGGATTTGACCTATCTTTAGCTAAGAGAGAAAAGAAAGCACAGAAGACACACTCACCAGCTTTCCTTATTCATCCACCTTGTGTTTCCAACACCATTTTAAGAAACAAAAATATTTTTTATATATGGTTATGGAGAAATTGAAACCTCATCCCTTGCTTGTTTTGGTAAAACTAGACGCCAACTGGCCCAAAAAAGAAATTTTCCACATCAGAGCACGTAATGGAAAAATAATATATGAAAATGATGCTGCGATTTTTCTATAAAAGGACATGGGAAAAAATATGCATATAAAGGACGACAGTGAAGTCCATTATGGAACCTTTCGTAGACAAAAATACTAATAACATATTATCTTTGCCAAATCACCTCGCGCAAGTGGAGGGTTCAAATTGTTTGGTTAGTCATCTAATTTGTACGTACTGTATACGCATAATAAAAATAAAATATTCGAAAAAAAATTATTCGAACTTTAAAATGTGATCTATGTTTTTCACATTTTTTCTCAATTTATTATGATTAAGTTTTCGAAGAATTTTCATTTAATAATATTTATTAATTAAATGTTTAATAATATAATTTGAATATAATAAGAATGCAGTTACTTTCCTATCGCAAAAAAATAGAATGCATTTTAAACTGATATTAAGTTATAAATTTTTATAATGATAAGTTGGTGACTTTTATAAATTTAGGTTATACTTTAGACGGTTTATGTAAATTAAATCTTATTTTATGTAAACACGTGTACAAATTTTTATACTTAACGCATGAACATTAAATTCCTACTTACCTGAACATGTTGATAATGCACCTAAACATAAACATTTACTATGCATAAAGAATAATTATTTCAATCTAATTAGCACTAAGAGTATAAAATTGTGTACAATTTTATAATAATTAATTTAAAAATCATATCTAAATGTTTTTTTATTTGTTGATAGTGTAAAAATTTTCCACAAGAAATGTTAAAAATATACACGTTATTTCTAATACTATATGTGGTTAGTTAAAATTTATATATATATATATATATATATATATATAATCATAAGTGAAAGACCATTAAATAGGAGTGAGATCGGCATCATTTTATGATTATCAATAAATTTTAGTTAATAATAAAATTATATTAAAAATTATATTTTTAGCATTTTTCATATTTAAACTAATAACTCATAAGAATTAAACTCTAGTACTTGGTTTGGGGTGGTTTCTCACTTTTAGTTTTAAAATTCTTAGAAATCAAAATCATGATCAGTTCTAATTTTCATTTTGAGTTTTGTTTATTGTTTGTTTTATTTTTAGTTTTTAAAAAGTTGTTGCAAACTAAACAAACTAAAGATAAATAAAATGAGTCAATTGTTTTATCTTATCTTATTCTACTATGAAATAATAGTACTGGTAGAGGTAACGAGATGAGAGTGGCAATAACTGTGTGGCAATAATGGTGGTGCTCTGAAATGGTGATGGTGACGATGGTTGTGAGGGTGAAAAAGTGGTGGTGACAATGGTTGCAGTAGTGGTGGAATGGTGATGGTAACGATAGTTGCAGTGGAATGATGATTGCAGTGTTTTAAAACCTGGACCAACCTAGCCAGTTCGGTTGTGACCAGAGGTTTGGGCGAGTCGAGTTGTCTATCGGATCGATCATGCATTGAACTTGGTGCAACTTGATATGACCTAGTCGTGTTTGTGATTAATCTGATGACCCACTATCTCGGGTCAGGTCACGTTCAATGGAGGAAACGTGTTGAGTCATGCGGATCAATTAAAGTTGAATTTAAAATTTTAACTTTTTCTAATGAAGACCGGGTCATTTGGGTCAATGCAGTAACACAATGCCTTGATCGAGTCAATCACCAGTTCGATTTTTAAAATTATGGGTGATGGTGGGGTGAAATCATGACAACAGCGGTCACAACGACGATAGAGGCAACAAAATGGTGGCAATGGAGGTGGTTATGATGGTGGCAATAGTAGTGGTGGAATAGTAGTAGTGGCGGCAATAATGATGGTGGGATGGAATAGTGGTAGCGACAGCGACAATAACGATGGAGACGGCAAAATAGTGGTGATGGAGGAGGCAAAGGCAAGGTGTGGTGGTGCTGGCGATGGCAGTGGTTGTTGTGTTGGTGGAATGGTGGATGCGGTAGTGGTGGAATGGCGACAATGATAGTGACGACAATGATGATATGATGATGGTGGTTAAAATGTATTTTTTAAAACTAAAATTCAAATTCACAAAATTTTTTTGTTTTAATAATGAATGTAAAACTGTTTTGAAATTTACTTAAAAAATAGTTCAGTATATTTTTTATCGAAAGTGTTTTCTTTTGAATATTGTAGTTGAAAATTGAAAATCAAAAACTTATAACCCCTAACAAGCCTAATTTATTGTTGTTGGGAGAAATAGATAGACAGAATATCTTTTTAAATTTATAAATAAAAATAAATTAAAAGAGAAAGAAGGGATGAAAAATAAATAAAAAGTAATAGCATTTTAATTTTTATAAGAAAAGAGAAGTTAAATAGAAAATTAAATGTGAAAAATATAATAATTACTTGATAAAAGTAAAGGAATATAAGTGTGGAACATGAGTAAATCCTGAAAATCTATTTGTTAGAAGAGTAAGAAATAAAATAAATGAAAATAAAAATCTTTATGATAATAAAAAAATAAAGTAAAAATTAAAATATTTGATTAAAATAAATAAAAATAGAATATATAAAAATATCAATAGACCCCACTTTATTTCGACTCTCCCCATAGGATATCCCCTTGTGATATTTATAGTTATTGGTTTGATATTATTTAGGAAATGTGAAATGAGAGGCATGAAAAACGAGAAAAAGATAGTGGGAAGTAGTGAGGTGCTGTGCAGTGCAGGTGCAGGAACTGTGGGGCACAGCAGCACTGCACAGTTTAAAATAGAGGAAACTCGGTACAATGTTAGAAACACGTTAACTTCATCCGTACAACATCGTACATAGACTCATCAATAATGCCTCGAAAACTAAAGCAACTTGTCATCAAATGTCATTATAACCATTATGTTGCATTCAGACATTTCCTTTCACCACACTGTTTAAATACATTTAAACAAATAAATAATAAATAATTATTAAAATACTAAAAATGTATTTATTTTTACAACAATAAATTTTCAAATTAATTTAAAATCTATATATATATATATATTAATTTCAAATAAATAAACATAGTACTAACTATATTAATTTTAAAAGACTAATTATATTTTTGTTCTCTAAACTTTTTATAAAAAATTATTTTTAGTCTCTAAGCCAAAATTTAATTTTTTTTATATATACTTTTCTCTATTATTATTATTTTAGTCTAAGATGATAGTTAGATGTAAGTTTAAGTTTAATTCTTTATCTTTTCAAATTAATTGATAACATCAATTAATTGAAAAATGAAGCATAAATATTAAGATAGGATCCGATATAAGCTTCCATTCACTCCTGTATCCCTCTATTCCTTTCCATTTTTTTTTATCATTAATTTTTCTCTCGGCCATCAAAACACCTTAAAAATGTGTTTAAACTTTAAACCAAATTCAAACCTCTAGCTAGAAACTAAAATTACTAAGTACATATATGGATTATATCATGTTGAAATTACTGTCACTTAAAAATAATATATCTTTTCTAATTAAATTAACTACTACCCATGTTTCTTTTTATTTGTCTTTTAAGGTTATTTTATAGATAAAAATAAAATAAAATTTCTTGATTCTAATAAAATAGTTCTGGAATTTCCTATTTCATTCATTTCTCTTTCATTTTATAATAAATGCATGGTAAATTAATTAAAATAAAGAAATACGCAACAGTATATTATTGATAAAATAATATTTAATGTGATCTATTTTCTTTTTTTGGTGATAGATATATAAATAAAACCAAAAATTCTTTAAAAAAATCTAATAATTAAAAAGGAACGGAAGGAGTAGTTTTCTTAATGTCAACCTACTTACTGTACCACCCTACTTGATATCTATTAACATATAGAAAAAAATAGTCTATTAATTTTTCGTCCTGAATGCGGACAAGTAATAGGAAAATACATTATAACATGACTTTCAGCTATCCGATTGTGAAAAATATGTGTTGTTAGATTGGAGGATGGACGTAGTATTTTGTATTCCACTAAGAAAATAGTCTTAAATTTACTCTATGATTTGTAAGGGAATAATTGGAAGAAAAAAAAAACACAATTAAATATTGTTATTCTAAAACAACTAAAGTTTTGAAAATAAAAAAATGTTATAACAATTAAAGTGTTAAGAATCAATGGAGTATTATTATAAAATTTAAAATGACAAACAAATTAAAAAAATTCTTTAAAAGTGACAAAAAAAAGAAATAAAAGTTTAATTTTAATTTTATGCATTGCAAATGTAACAATTTTTACAAAATCAATTAGAAATCAAAGTAAATTTCACTTAGGCTTTTATTACCATAAAAATATAATAAATTCATTATAACAGTGTGTAATTAATGATATGTTTGATGAAGCGACATGAAGGGGAAGTGAGTGAAGAGAGTGAGGCAAACAAGTGAATTTTGTCGATTTGATGATAAAAAAAGGGGAGACACATGGAAACTTCTGCTATAAAATGAGAAGCAATATGAGGAAATGTTTACTCAAAATAACTCCCCAAAACTTATCTCATACTCGTTTTTTTCATGAAATTTCTAATCGTGCTGGTGATTTTAGCTCGTCACCCACTTCAGCATACTACTCCTTCAATCTACTATTATTAGTTATTTGGTTTTTGATATACTACACAGTTTTTAAAACAATAAATGTGTACATATAATTAATTATATGGGTGGCGATGCTGGAAAAAATAGTCTTTTATGAAAGGATAAATTAATCTTTTGTTTCTCTTAAATCAAACAGTTAATATATCATTATAGCCACTTTATTTTTGTTGGTACGGAAACCGAGACTATCGAGTCGAGAGATGAGTAAACACTAACGAATAATGCCCTTTTTGACTAATGAACGGAAAAATATACTCTATAACTCTTCCTCGATCAGGTTCTCAATTCACTCCAAAAAAATTTATAGCAATTGTTGTGAGCCTGAAGTTTCTATGTTAAACTACTTTTAAAATATTTGTGACGAAAGAAAAGTTGTTAATGGCTAAAGTAAAAGAAAGGTGATAAAAAAAGATGTTGTAATGTAAAGTTATATCTGACGGGAATCAACACATTTAAATGAAATTAATTAATTTTTAAAAAATGTGAAATCAATTAATTAAAGATTTGTTCGGAGTAATTATGAGTTTTTGATTTTTTATTCTTAAATATAATTTTTAAAATAAAACATGTTAGATAAAAATGGAGTTGAATTACTTTTTAACTTAATTTCAAAATAATTTTATATTCGATTTTAAAAAAAAAAGGTTAGTTGAATTGATTTTTTTAATTTTAAAAATACATTTTAATCACTATTATTATTATTATTTTGTCATCAAGTTGTTGTTGTCATTTTTACCATTTTATCATCACACTGTCGTCATCATCACCACTATTACTATCATTGTTAGTGTCATCATTAACGTTGTCGTTACCTTTACCACCATTTTGTTATCTCCATCATTGTTATTGTCATCTTTGTCACTATTACACCCATCATCTCTCATAATTTTAAAAAATCAAATCGATGATTGATTAGTCAAGACATTAAGTCATTGGGTCAATGGTTGAACTAATAGATCACTAATTGATTCGCATGATCCAATTTTTATTAAAAAAATTAAATTTTTATGTCCAACCTTAATTGAGCTATATTATCCAACACATTTCCTTCCTTGGATGTTACTTGACTTGGGTCAATGGGTCATTAGTTTAATTACAAACTCGCCAGATTGAAAATACAATGAACACTCTTCAAATAAACCAAGAGGGTGGTGAATTGGTTTAAACTAGGAATTTAAAATAACAATTTGCGGAATTTGTAATTTGGATCTATCACTTAAATTTTTTTTAAAACCAGAACTTTTCTTCCAACCAAGATCACCCTTGGAATGCAAGTAATGCTAGAAAATATGTCTTGTTGATAATTTCTTGATTACCCAAAAGCAGACAATGAGAAATGAACAGAATTAGAATAAAAGACTCAGCGATCTATACTGGTTTACCTCACAATCTTGGAGGCTACATCTAGTGACTTCCAACCAACTCTTGGTTAGAGATTTCACTAAAACAAATATTATTATTTACAAGTTATTACAACAGATCTCCCTTGTCAAATCCAGACAAAGAAGCAAAATCTAAACTCTATAAATTTCTTAAGATCAAGAACCTAAGAATATTACTCAGTTCTACCCTCTAGAGAATCCTTCTCCAGAAACAACTTTAAAGAAATTATTTGCTCTTAGAAAAATACACAAACTTTTAAACAAACAAAAACTATCACAATCTAGAGTTCAAGAAAGATATCACCTCATGATCCTTAGCATATGAATGAGATGAATACAACCAATCAAACATAATTTGAATGCATGAATTGCAGAGAACAGTTTTCTTGAAGACTCTTTGTTAAAACCTTGTTCAAAACTTCATTAACAATGAATAATGAATCTTATGTTTAGATGTAAAATGTTATTCACTCATAACAAACTTTTTCTCAGATTCTAAAGCCTTGGGAGTATTGGATATTTCGTAGAAATGATTTCTAAAAACGTTACAAAATAATAGACCCACAAGCTATTTATAAAAAAAATAGTTTTAACATAATGTAATAGATTAAATCACAAGTGTAATCGATTAATTCAACAAATGTAATTGATTAATACATCATTTAATCGATTAATCTGTTCTTAAGCTTTCTGAAAAATGTCTATGAACAGAATAATCGATTATTACGACATGTAATCGATTAAAGCAGCCAAACATAGTTTTTTAATTGACTTATGTAATAGATTACGATCCATGGTAATCGATTAAAATAGCATAACATGTTTTCCTAATATAGCCTATGTAATCGATTACAATTAATGATAATCGATTAAAGTAACAATACATAATTTTCATTTTACACTATGTAATCGATTACAAGAACACTGTAATCGATTAATGTATTCTTCATGGCTTTTCTAGATTTAAAACGAAAGCATGTAATTGATTACAATTCCAAGTAATCGATTAAAACAATAAGTTTTCATTTTTCAAAAAACTTAACCATGAGAACATGGATTTTTGTAAAATCATTTAACAACTTTAGTTTATTAATCAACGACATATATGCATGAGGATGAGAATGTAAATGCAATGAAGGATCATAAGGAAATACACTTGAGCCACTTAGACAATTACAAATGCCATTAAAATGATTAGACATGTAAAAAACTAAAACTTCAAGCCTTCCTTGTTTCAATATTCTTGCAACTTCCTTTAAATCCAACACAGGTTGCATCCAATTTAATGCATGATTGATCAAATAGACAACTCCACCTGACCAGACCTCCAGGTCGCGATTGAACTGATCCAACCGACCAAGTCGGTTCAGGTTTTAAAACAAAATCATTACCATTTCACGATTACTACTATTATTATCACCATTCCATCACCACTATCATAATTATCGCTGTCACTATTTCACTCCTTCTATCATCGTCTCATCATCACTGTCACCACTATTATCCTATTATCTCTGTCACAATTATTATTTCATAGTAAAATAAAATAAGATAAAATGATTGACTCATTTTATTTATTTTTAATTTATAATATTTTTTTTAAAATAAACCTAATCTCAAAATTCAAAATTAAAATACTTTTAATTTTTTAAAATTTAAAAAAAAAACTAAAAAATCATTCTAAAGAGGACTAAGTTAAAGTAGAGAGAATTAGTTTGAGAAGAAAACAAGGAGAGAGGAGGCATGTGAATGGTGTGAACTATTGGTTATGACATGACATGATGTGTGGCAGGATAGGATGAGATATGCCAATTATGTCAAAGTACTTAGGTTTTTTTATCGGAGCGAAACGTGTGTCGATACTGACAGCGCACATGAAAACAAATGCCGGATAAGAAGGGACCACAAAGCGTGCTCTGTATGTGTACCACCCACTTCGATGCATCTATCGATGATCCAACGGCCACAAAACTCTATAATTCATCTGAATCTATGTTTATAGCACCAATCTATGTTGCGCGTCACTCCCAATATACCTGCTGCCGTCACCTTTTCTCAGATTTCTTTGCCTTTCATTTCGTGTGGCACATTTTTTATTTATTTATATTTCTTTTCATACCATAATAAAGTAGTTATGGTATCATTAGTATATAAACAAAAATAATTATAATAAATAAATATTGATTCAAAAATTTAATTGATATATCTAATTTTTCTAATTTTAAATAAAAATAACATTATTTTTAAAAATTTTTTATTAAAACTTGTTATCATGTATAAAAAAGTTATTAAAATTAAATCAATAATAATTTAAAAATAATAATATTAAATATAACAAAATTAGTTAGATTTATTGATATTTAAATCTAATATATAAGATTTTTTTTGTTAATATGTGAATATAAAGGAAATATCAATAAGAATCCTAACTATAAGACATAATTAATTAATTTATGTTTATTTAAAAAGTTAATTAGTTTAGTTGTTAATATTAAATTTATTTATAATTATAATATTTTTATAAATTTATTTTAAATTTTATTAGAAATCTATTATCTTTTCCAATCCCCATGGAAGAGAAAAGACAATTCATAGTATTTTATTTATTAGTTTGAGATCTCACTTCACAACTTTTCAATTTTGTAATTTTTAAATGTTTACTTTTCTTCAATTTTGTAGATTATTTTAGCTCTTAAAATTATCCTCTTTTTTTTTTCTAACAGAAGATAAATAAGATGATGTTTATAATAACAACAAAATCTTATTCCAATGTCTTTCTTTATTTTAGCTATTTTATTTGTATCTTAAGTGTAATATCTTTGATAATTTCTCCATCATGTTGTATCTGATACAATGTTTATAAATTTTATACAAGTGTATAAAACTAAAAAGTTTGGAAAAATAATTTGACTATGTTTGCTGTTTACTCCTGTCAATTTATAACACTGTTTGTGATAGAGAAATCAACGTACCAGATTAAGTTTTTACACATATTGGTTGTCTGTTCAAATTTTGTCGGCTGGCGGGTCCTTGTTCGTTGATGAATTCAATTATTTTCACAAAAGCTATGGTCCCTCGTGGCCTCGTCCATCTGTTACAGTGTTACATATAGTGCCTTTTGTTTTTAATTTTTTTTCCTTCTATTTGGTCTTATTTTTATAACCTTCAACAAGAAAAAAGTGTACTATTTTTATACTATTATTATTTACGATATTTAACTTCCACATACACTTTATAACTTTCAGGTTTTGCGTGCATAGTTTTACTCGATGTAGTGAATCATGTAGAGAATGAAATAGCTTCTGTGGAAGACAGAAAGATCCGGATCTTGATAAGGAGGGAGAAGCAGGAAAGAGGGGGACAAAATGGCATCGTCGCTGCAAATCCCTCCGCTGACACATGGCGGACAATGGCTCCGATATCAGATGGTGCGAGTTCAAAGTAAAAGGTTATATAATAAACTAATATAATAATTTAGATCAATTATTATTTTTATGTTATATATGTTTTTTTAGTTTTTTTTATTTTATTTTTTTCTTCTTTTTTCATAATTTTTTTTCTTTTATCTTATTTTTATTTTATTTTTTTCCTCTTTTTTTTAACTTCTTTATATTTATTATTGTGTTTATCTGTCACTAACTTAAATTAAAGACGCCGTTTATTGACCATAAGATTATTAAAGATGGTGCACCTTGGACAACATAAACAAGTGTGTAATAAAGTATCCATCCAGCTAGTTGTTAAGTTAATAATCATATTTCACTTAGTTTTTTATTGTCCTTTATTACCATAGAGTATAGTCATATGTACAGTAGTACAGTAAAACTTGACATTTAAATTTGATAGACACTTTGCCGATCATATGCAATTTTTGTTATTTTTTTATTCAAGTCTTCTCACTTGTATTTTGTATTTGACATTTTCTTTAATTTCTTCATTATCTTTTAGTTTTAATCCCAAATATATAAACTTTAAAACATAGGCTATGACGTTTTTTCTCATTTTTACTTATATGTCACATTTCTTAGATCTTGCTAAAATTACAATATATGTACTGTGTCTTACTTCTACTTAAGTTTATACCCTTTAATATTTTTTTAAAGATTGTCTTCAAAGTTCAAGTTGAGAGTTAACTTCTTCCCTTCCCTTGATTCCTCAATCCGAACTAAATCATCTGGGAAAAAATGCAACAGGGGTTAGACTTCTGTATGCCCCTATTAAGCATATCCATAATTAAATTAAACAAGTAAGGAGTTAAGACTGAACCATGATGTAAACCTATCCTAATGAAAAATCCTTAGTCTTGCCTTTTAATGTTCTCACATTAGTAGTTAGTCCCTCATACCTGTCTTTATAGTTGAATATGAGCCACACGAACAACTTTTTTCCAAAGTCTTCTGTAACAATTCTCTTGACACTTGATCGATCACAAGTCTTTTTCAAGACAATAAGAATCATATGTAAGCCTCTATCTTTACTTTGGTACCCTTCCATCAACCTCTACAAAAGATAAAGTGCTTCAATAGTATATCTTTCAGGGATACACCAAATTTATTCTCTTAAATCCTTATGTCTTTAATTTCTTAATTTATGCTTAATCATCTTCCCCATAGTTTCACAATGTTACTCATAAGTTTTAATGTTTTATACCTTTGTAATTAGCACAATTCTAAACATCATTATTATTCTTGAGGATAAAATATATTTTTAATTCCTATACTTTCATTGAATATTATTTATAGTCTCAAATTTTCATATTATATAATTTATTTCCTGAATTTTATAAAACCGTGTTGTTTACAAGGTGCAATTTAGTCCCAAACTTTTAGTGTAGTATAAGTCCCTGAACTTAAGGGTAAATCTAGGCATACATACACCTAAATTCTTATTTAGAAACTACACTTGCCTGATTTACCTCTCATTTTATTACTATTATTATTATTATTATTATTATTATTATTATTATTATTATATGCCTGTTATTTAACAAAATTAAACATATCTCCACTGATTTAGTATACGAATCATTACTTTTTAAATACCAAAACAATAAACTACGAAGGAGGTCTAGTATAAATATAAATTCATAATCATGCGAAGTCTAGATGGAATTATCAATAATTTTATAAAAAATATTACTTTCTTAATATATTAATTTTAAAATCATATATATTACTTTATATTAATGTAAGAGAGAGAGAGAACATGCTGCTGGCTTGGTAGCAGCATACACTCCTAATCTGAGACTTCTAAGAACTACCAACAAAAGAATTAATAAATGAAATCATGACGAACTCTAAAGCAACAAATCATTCCTTCATGATACTAAAAAATCCAAATAAATTACATTACTTTCTTCATGTTCACATCTTTGAAAAAAAATACAGTTATAATGTTTGTTACAAATTGACACGTTGGTTCAAACTTTACATGAACCACATTGTCACATTGACCCTAAATGTCAGCATGGTCCCGGAACCAAAACTCAAATGTTGGATCGGTGTGATCACAACACCCAGGTAACTGACATCTAGTTGTGTAAAACTGACCTAGCTAAAAATATCAAAAGAAGCAGGATGGATGGCACAGATCTTCACCAAATAGTTATGCTTTACGAGTAATTTAATCAGAGCAAGGTAAAAAAATGAAAAAAGAAAAGGAAAAAAAAAATGAGGCCACTGCATCCTATACTGTATGTATTCCACAGGAATCCCTACCCATTTCTTTTCTTTGTAGTCCACAAAAGACCTAAATGTGAAATCCATCCATCACACTATTTCTATCACTCCATTACCTTCAAAATCCTTTTGCTGTGATTGAGGTGTAAAAAATGCTATGAGAAGAGGATTTCTTCTAAGGCATGAAAGAAAGTCATTCTTGTCAATTCTTCCATCATTATCATTGTCAAATAACATAAAAAGCTCATGGACCTACAAGTAACCAGTTTCAGTCAGTCAGACTACAACAAGTGTTAAGAATTTTAATGACAGAAACACTGGAGAGAAGAAGTGTTTACTAAATATAAATTACCTCATCCTCACTCCAGTCGAGGATAGCAGGTTGGATGAAATCTCGTAACTGATTTTAAAGGGAATTGAAAAGAACATGTTAGGGATAACCCAACACAGTAAAGGCAAAATGGGAAAACGAAAGTATATAATACCTCTTGTTCAACAACATAGGCCTTTACTGCACCACCACAGCCAGTAAAGGCTTCTTCACAGGTTTGATGGAACCCTGGTTGTGACATAACATGGGCAGATCCATACAAGAACTGGAAGCAACATACAATTACAAACAAATGCACAAGATATAAGTGTTGTAATCAACAAGGACATTTTGAACCTTGTATTGCAGTTTTTGGCACAAAAAACAAAATAGTATAAATGTTGTAGTATCAATTGCTACTTCTAATCAATATAGCACAGAAACAGGGTAAATTATTGCAAATAGTTACCTGTCTGAACGTAATTGTCCCACTCTTTTCCACATCAATGAATGAAAATATCTGTAATATAATATAATAAACAAGACAATCAAAAGGCAAAAAAAGGCAGCAAAATGAACTCAAGTCATGCAGGAGTTCAGGTTTTGGCAACAGAAAGAACACCGGTGGCAAAGAGGAAGTTAGGATTAATTTTGCTAAGCTGAAAAAATGCAGCAAAAAGGGAAGAAAAACTGAATGCAGAAAATTTTATTTCAAAATTACAAGTATATAAATAATATTGTAGCATTCTGATAATAAATTATTATAAACCATGTCATGCATGTGGAAATAGAGAATTGAACATAAAATATAAGGATCGGAACATCAAATCTTGAGGGATTTTAATCCCACAATATTAAAGAAATCTCGAGCTATTTGATAACTAACCTTAGCAGATAGTGGGCAAGCCTTAAGTCTTAAAACCCTCAAGAAGTCATGATATTGAACACGACCACTGTAAGCAAGATACAGACTACTCCATAAAAGTGGTAAAGTTCACCAAATACAATCACATGCATAGGTCACAGTTGCTAGTAAAGAAAAGCAAAAAAAAAAAAAAAAAAAAAAAAAAAAAAAAAAAAAAAAAAAAAAAAAAAAAAAAAAAAAAAAAAAAAAAAAAAAAAAAAAAAAAAAAAAAAAAACAAAAAGACTTGCACAAAAACATGGATTCAAAAACCATTATGATACTCCAATGTTTTGGTCCCAATGTGTATGAATGCAAGGATTTATAGATTTTTCACTGAGAATTGCCAGCAATCCTCATAGAAGGGAGACTGATTAGCTTGTAATAAGGCTTTTTCTATAACTCTATGAGGAGGCATTTGGTGCACATGTACCATTGATTATGGTTTTAAGGATTCCTACAGTTAGTATGACAATTGTTAATCATCTCACATTCTTAGGCATGTGTGATGCCCTTGTTTGACTGCAACTGGTAATCTTAAATATCTAACTTTAAGGATTACATGCACAAACATCTAAGATTCCCATGCTTGAAAGAGCATCACATGCCCATACACCCAAGGCATCTGAGGTAAATAGGGGGAAGTTGAGATGCATGCAGTAGTCTCTTAAGTCACACCCATGTGCCAAACATATACATCTTGTTCACGCCTCCAATTTGAGTGAAAATGTCTCAGAACCAAGTGCCCCAAAATGCCCAACCAAAGAAATAAATTCATGTTATATAAATGGTAACTTCAAATAAAGCTGATATCCTAAATCATGTTGTCCTTGCCCCCAAAGAGACAAGAATATCTTTTATAGAAAATAAATAATAAGAACTGGGGCAGTTGCAAAACTTAATCAAACCTATTATTGGGTTAACATTTATTTCAACCCTAACAGTTCATTTACTGTGAAGAATTTAGGAGAGGTCTTGCATGAAATTATGTGAAGTTAGCAACAGTAAGTATTTAAACAATGATTTCCCACAAACAAGGTGATTTCATTATGACTAACACAGTAACACCATCAACTGAAGTAAAAACTCAACATCAATATTATCAATTTACAATCAACTGCTTACCACCAAATATAAAAATCAATTAACTAATGTTTCCCACTGTACTTTAGCAAAACTGGTTTGTCTAGTTATACAACATACAAGAATGTGATAATGGTACCTTGGATCAGGATTCATGGCCAAGAATTTGTCCAGAAAGTCCACAGCTTCCATGCTGCTGATATGAAATAACTGAAAGCACAAAATCTCTTTTATCATCCAGTATACCATATGGAGAGATCAGATCAGTTAGAGACAGGCTGTGTCATACACTAATAGTCATACTATCACCATAATATACCACAAATCACAATATAAAATATATTCCCCCTTTCACTACATATTTCCCATAGATTATAAGGCCCAAACCTTATGCAGCCACCCTGAGCCACTTATGTCTGTCATACATTGGCATAAGCAAAGGGTTACCATGGCATTTGCATATACTTCAAAAGGTTTAACCTAAATTTACAAGGGACTTGATAATGGCAGGAAAAATAAAAGGTAATGCTAAGGTCATTTGTTTTTAGGGACTCACTGATTCCACCTTGGTCATTTCAACCATGAAACTTGAGGGGTTCTCCTGAAAAAGTCAACAAGTTAAAACGTCAGCAACAACAAAAGTTAAATGCTTAACGACTTGAAATTTTCAAAGATTCTTGGCCATCTCTCCATAGTCATGAATGATTTTCTAAGATTTAGCAAACAAATATTTTTGGTATAAAAATGAAGTTTTTAGTTTAACCCTGATTGTCATTCAATAGCAAGTGAGCTGGACTCATGTATGGGGGGGATATGGGTGATTTTTTGTAGAGGGCTTACCCACTCTGTGCTAAGTTGCAAACAGCTTTGGTAATGTCAATATATATCATGACAACTGATATATGTTTAATTACCTTAGCAGGTTTGTGAACAGTGAGGTTGGGATGTTAATACGAAAGTACCTCTGGTACTAATTATAATATTATATAATATATACATAGTTTTGTTGATCACAAGAAAAATAGCAAGAGAGCAGAGTGCTTCACCCTGATCACAACGCATTGAAATCATCAATCTCCAAGAAGAAAGCAGTAAAAAAAGAAACACAACTCTAAATTTGTTTACTTGTCTCTGTTTTTCTAACACATGAATCTTCTTCTACTAAAGTTCCATTTGTGGCTTAATTATTGGTTTTCTTCCATTTTTGGTTGGCTTTCTTTAATATAGTTATATAGGTAGACACATATATAAGTGATTAGAGGCATACTTTTTGGTTTGATAAAAGCAAAAAAAAATCACAATAAATAAATAAAAATCTTGTTATGATGTCTAGTTCCCCCTACAAGACAATGGTTTATCACATTATTTTTACATTACATCTTATATGCCATGTTTTCACTTTAGTAGAGATTACATACATTAGACAACAGTAACTGAAATATCAGAAAAGTGTTTAGACACGAGAAACTCCATGGATATTCAACATCACAATTAATTTTAGTTCTACATGAAAATAATCTATAAATGCAAACCATCCTGATATTTGATTTGCAATTACGTAACTAGGATGAAGATATAACTGAAACAATAATAAAAATAAAATAAAAGGCACACCTGTTTTGCTTCTTGTGCTTTCATATGAAGCATTATGTCTCCATAAGAATGTCCTGTCTGGACAGCATTTAGTGCAGTTGCGATAGCACGGCTAGTCTGCATTTATCCACATATTAATTGTTGAATGGTTACTATTGACACAAGGAAAGATTATATTCAACAAACCATACAGTTTATTTCTTCGTAACAAAAGACAATGATAAAAGAGATCAAAAAAGGGCAAAAGCACGTGATGTTTACAAAATCTTAGGCAGACAAGTTTTGATTATTCCCTTAAATAGGTGCTACTCCAACTTTGTCTTGTATAAATTGATTCCAAATCTTTTCTTGTCTTGCATGTCCATTCATCCTCTTCAGCAGTATCATCTCAGCTTATCACAGTTTTATGTGTTGTTATTATGACATTGACAAACATAAACCAAGTAGAATTTTCCTGAGTATGAGTTTGAAAGGCACTTTGTAATACTAGTAAATAGTGATGTCTAAAGCAATCCTCCATTCCATACAACTAAGCCTGAATCCTATGTGCAACATCCCCATTAATCTAGCCATCACTTTACAAGATGTATCCTATAGACGTAGACTCTGCAATTTGTGCTTTATAAAGTGATTCCTGGTTTGGTGTTCAATTATTTGTTGCTAATTGGCACATCAATGAAATTTCATTCGCACAACATTAGGCTTTAAGTCAGATTAGTGCCTCCTTGAAATTTAGGGTGAAAAAAAATCAAGAATAATTTTATATATAATTATTCACATCAAGTTCATCCCTGAATTTTTGCCCCTTTGTAAGGGAACACCAAACTGACCCATAGAGGTAAAAGAAGATCTCAGATTCCCAGAGAGGAATCTTCCACTCAATTCATAGCAAAATTTTATATGCCTACAGAGGTTTCAAGGATCAAACTATTACAATTGTTTTCTGCATTTAGCAAATTACAAGCATAAATATTAAAATCCTTTGACAATATATGAAAGCTAACAAAACTAGAAAACTCACCCTCTCCCGAAAATGTACAGCAGTTTCCTTATCATCCAGGGGATAAATGACAGGAAGATATTCTACCTGTTCAATTTAAGAAAAAAGTTCTAAATTACTTCAAGAATAATAAGTTTCCAGAGATGGTGGATTAGCCACTATAAAGAAAAACCCAATCCATAAGAGAATATACCTCAAAAAAGTTGTGAAATTGAGTGAACATTCTGAACATAAGCTTTCCCAAAGAAACATTACCCCTAACAGATTTGCATGTAAAATAATTGAGTGATAATTGATGCTTATAAACAGTAATGAAATGCAAGGATCTTCACAAACAAAATTCCTACCAGGATTGGTCAAAATGCACATGAGGATAGCGTATAATTACAGGCTGGATTGGGTATCCAGGGATAAATGCACCAAGTTGGAAGGAGATAAGGTTCCTGCCATTAGTTGTTGTTCCCTCAGGAAATAATAGTACTTGAGGAAATCTATCGCAAGAGGCCCTTCTCTGTTATTCAGTTCCTTGAAAGCAGATTTCTGTATCAAATAGCTTATAAAATTGATAACATGCAAATTATATCAAGTAAATTCATGGCCAAAATATCTGTTGTTCAGCCCCATTAGTTTTGAATCATTCTTGCATCTTGCTATTCAATTTCAAAATCTGAAGCTAATGTTGCTTTACAACTTGTGAACTCCCACTCAACTCTGAGGTTCTCTTCCAGATTATATGTCCAACTAGACTTTTGAGAAGCAAGATTTGGGAACTTTTGCAAACTCAATTTGCAAACTTTAATCCAAACATACACTTTTCATTGCAAATTTTATACTAATAACATATTTACAACTCCTACTTGAGGCCAAGAGGAAAAAAAAGAAGAGAAATCACTTTGCTGTGCATGAACAAAAAACTTCTATTAGTGTGTCTTGCGCTACTCACACTTCCTAAATCATCAAATATATTTCACAAAATTTATCTAGTGATTTTGTCAAAAAGTAGGGGGCACAAAAGAGGTAAATGTGAATAACTGGGTAACAATTGACAACCATTTCAATAATCAAAGAGTGACAATCTTTAAGATGTAGATAAAATAACAATAGACATACTAATAGAAATGTTTTACCTTTATTTCCCTAACAGCCTGCTTCCTCGATGATGGTAAGAATCTGTTAACATATATGACCTGAAAACATAAAAGCGTAAAGAAATGGAAAATGGCAATTGTTCTTATATTCTTATATTTTTTAATGGGCATACATAAAATGTAATCATGAAATGAAATTACCTGCATTGCTCTAATAATGGTGCCAACAAAAGGTATGGAGTCATGAGACTCAGCTGCCACAATGGTAGGAAATAATTCATAGAAATAGAAGATAGGCTCAATATAAGACACATGGTTAGATACAATTATTGGAGCAATTTCCCTTGGTGCAGGTTTTCCTTTCCGTTTTATCCACTGATAGCTGCAATGGACAGAAGCAGACAACAATACAGAAACATTCACAATTCAGAACCAAAATAAGTTAAGGGCCTGCATGTAAATATATAAAATGAAAATGAAATCAACCTTCAAGTAAAAACAACCTAACCATCATAAGCTCCTTTCCAATGAGACAACATAAATAGGGTATCTACCTGAGGTTTGTAGTCATATAACATGCAAAGGAACTGTTTTGTTTCCTTCAATCATTCCCTAATTTACCTTGGGTTTCCAGTGTTCTCTCATAATAAAACCAATACATAATTATACACACACCCACACATACATGAAAGACTCTATCCCCATATGCTCCCTTCCATAAATCATAACATCAAAGGAGACCTAAAAATATAAAAAAAATATTCATTTCTTTTTACCTGTCCCCTTTTCTCCCCTAAACAAAACAATTATCATAAATCAAGCATAGATGCACACATAAATTCAATAGCTATTTTGAATGAAGCCAATTCTATCATACGTTTTCTCTTACATGCACTACTCCTGTTTTTCCCTCTCATCTCCCACCACCTAACCTGAGAATGAAACCAAGAAGTTCACTAAATAATTACATTGGTTAGTTATCCACCAGCCGGAATCCTCAATCCTCACTCAGCTTAAAGCTTTGTCATTTTCCTCACCAACCACACTTTATGATCTTCACGCCATCCCAGTCTTTATTACACGATTCCCATCACAACATAACAAATCGCCACGTAAGAGGAGCCATAATTGCAGCATGTACCCTAATGCCACATCAACGTACTCACTGCATGTACTCTCAACCCATTGTTTTTCACTTGCACTTACTCAAATTCAGCAAACTCAGTTTGAAAACTACTTAACTTATTTCCAAAACGCCAAAATCAGCAAATAAATCAGCTCATTTTAGCTAAATAATCATTTTCCCCAAATTACCTGTTAAAAAAATAATTCTTTTTACAAAAAAGAAAAAAAATAGTTCCGACATCCAAAAAAACACTCCATCATAAACATCCCAAAAAGACATAGAATTAGTACTAACCATCCAACCATAACTAGTATCCTCTCTCTCCTAGCAGAATGTTGTTAGTCACTAATTCAATCACTATCCAAAAAATAAAAATAAATAAAAAACAGAAAGAAAAAAAAATTCACACACAAACACAATCAACTAAGATCTAAAATCAATTGAAAAATCTAAATCGACAGAGAAAAGACGATTGAAATCGGGAAGAGTACCCAAAGGAGAAGAGAATACATCTGGCGCACAAGCGCGTGATCCACATAACCATACACCTCCACTTGGGCATGGGATTCTCCTTGTCCTTCCACCCTGCCAGCGCCACCTTCGTCGCCACGTACCCCACAGCGAGGAAGAGCCCGAACAGCGCAAGCCGCAGCGCCGCCAGCGGCAGGCACAGCGCCGTCTTGGCCCACTCGTAGAGCCCCTCGATCGCCGGCGTGCGGTTGCGGAACGGGTCCAGGGTGGACGGCAGCGGCACCGAGAGGTCATCGTCGCAGCCAAGCGCGATGAAGGCGTTGCCGGTGGCGGAGGGCGCGGCGGAGGGGTGGACGGTGAGGACGATGTGGTCGGAGGAGGAGAGGAGGGGGGAGGAGAGGTCGGAGTCCCCCATTGGGCGGTGGGGCGTAGAGATACGTATAAATATACGTAGTGTAGAGTTGGGAGTGACCCGAGACGTAGCGAAGAAGGAGAAAGGAACGAAGGAGAGTGACCAGTGGTGTGTGTTGTGTTTTGTGGCCGTGGAGTGCTGCTTTTATTTTCATTGTTTATTGTTTCTGGTTTGCGTTGTGTTGTGTCGTTATATATTTTCTTTTTCTTTTTCTTCTAATATTGGTAGGAGATAATATTATTGAAAATAATAATTAATCTTTATCAAACATACATAAGATAAAACTAAAAATAAGTTGAATTGTGAAAAATATTCAAATTAAAAGAATATGTTATATTATATAAATAATATAATAAAGCTGTCTAGGACACTAGGGATTGTTTATTTGATTCACTCGTTGAACTTCTGCTTTTGTAAGTTCGAGTTCATTTATTTTTCAGATTTGTTTTGTGTATGTGTGTTTGGAATAGGTCTAATAATATGGAAGAATGAACTTTATAAAGAAGTAACTATATTAACAATAATATCTAATATAAATTTTATTGACTAAATAACATACTTTTTTAATGTAATAATGTACTAAAATTAAACAAAAATTTTAGTAACAGTTTTCTATTATTATAACAAGTAAAAAAATATATTTTACACTGTATTAAGTTAATATTTTTCTTTTTAATTAATTTTTTCAATAATTAATATATGATATGTTGATGTGTTTATGATTGATTAGTAAAATAATATTATTATGGTCTTCTTTTATAAGAAACAAGTTTGAGTGTATTTTTCACACTAAAACTTATTTGTTATAAAAAAGATCAAAGGTATTATTTTGTTAAGTAAATTAAATTTTAAAATAGAAGAGATATTTGACTATAAATTTATGCTTATTTAAAGATATCGTGATAAATAATTAAAGTGTGACATTCATCGTAGATAAAATGTTTATAAAAATTAAAATATTAAATGCTTTGATTTTTGTCATTTAATTTATACTATATATATATATATATATATATATTAAACTATGTTAAAAATAGTAATTTAATATAACTTGTAAAAAATAAACTAGTCTCTTCTAGAGTACGTGTCTGAGCACGTGGCATCCTGGGAAGTGTGTCCATATTTTTTGGTGCTGGCATGTGTCTCGTTCTTGTTAATATTGTAGTATCAATTATTTTGACTTATGAAAGGGGGTTTTGCAGAGGAACATGATGTAGCCACTTGCCCTCTGCATGTTGCCATGGATCATGGATGTGGACGCCCTGCTGCGACCCTTTCTTTCACTTAACTGGTTTTCGCATGCATTGTTTAAAAAAAAAAAAAAAAAAGTAGTCTAAGGATTTGGGAAACAAAAAGTATTATATATATATATAGAAGAGATGAAATTATATAATATTACTTTGATAATTATTGTATAATTTTTTTATAATTTAATATAAAATATAATTTTTATTAATCTAACAATTGAATAATATGTATGTATCATTAATATCGTTTGTGTTAAATTTTATCAAAATTTGAATAATAATTAAAAAATAATTAAATAATTTATATTTTAATATATTTTAATATATTTTAAAATATTTATATTATGCAGATTTGAACCTATAGATAAAATAATAAATGATTTTGGATTAATGTAAAATTTTGTATATAAAATTTATGTAATAAAAAAATTCAATTCAACGATAAATCTTTTAAAAATATTATTTATTTAAAAATTATTAAATAATATAATAATTATCAAAATTATTATCATTCCACTGTATATATATTATAAATGAATTTTGTTGATGCCTCATGGTAGTTTGTGACAGCAAGGTAGTTTGTTTGAAATTGCTTAATTTACAAATACTATAAATAGTTTTTAAGGTCTAATAATTCAAACGTGTAAGTTATTGTTTGATAACTACTATAGAAATCTAGACATTAGTATGGTTATTTTATATCATATCATTTCATTCTATTTTAGTTTACCAAAATAAATGGAATTTTATGATGTGTGTGAAATTATTATCTAGCGAAATGATAAAGTAAACTAACTTTTGGGAATAATTATTTAGATCAAGCATGTGATCTGGTTTGATCTAATCGTGTTGGATATGTTTTCTTTTAGGTGTCGGGGGCGCAACAACTCAGCTTTTTGGCCACCTTTAAAAAAAAAAAAAAGTCATGTGTTTAAAAAAATTTATTGTAAAATCTGTCAGGATAACATTTTATAATAAAAATAAAGTTAAGATATGTTTTTGTTTCTATAAAATTAAAAATATTCATTTTTTGTTCCAATAAATTTTTTAGTACGTCTTTTTAAAATTGAAAAATGTTTCTATTTAATATGCACTAAAGTACTAGTACATATTTAGTATATTGGGATACCTTTGAAAATTAATTTCTTTTAAAAAGTTATAAGGGACTCAAGTATAATTTTAATAAGACTACATGTGACTTGGAGTATAGTTTATTGCATGTATAAAGTCCCAACTATATTAATCCCCGATGATAGTTTTTAGCTAGTTTTTTTTTTTTTTTTTCTATACAATTTTTTCATGTTTATTTTATCTATTCCTTTTTACTTTTAAAATGTGAATTTCAAGTTTTTTAATTTTTTTTATTATAGATATTTTATAACGATATCAATTGATTTTAACAAAAATATTTTCGTAAATATAACTTTATTTGTTTTTTTAGAAAAAAAGACCATAATCTGTATTTATATTTGTACCAGAGTATAGTAACTAAATTCATGTAACATAAGTACACAACACGAACCTATGGACCACTCACAATAAGGAATGAATTTGTGAAAAGCGTTATAGCAATGCCACCTTTTTATTTCTTTCTTTTTTTATTACAAAATGCCACCTTTTTCTTTCTTTCTTTTTTATTACAAAATGCCACCATTTTCTTAAATTACACAATATATACTCTAAAAATGACACTTGACAATCTAAATTTAGGCAATTAACCTCAAATTAGTGTGAAAATTTCAGCTCCGAAGGTTTTATCTTTTCAACGCACATGATCAACGAGACAACAACAGTTTTTCATAAACTCAAGTGCAACAGTTAATTGGCATAGCTTCCTCATATTAATACAAGATGTTGCATGAATTAGCGTAACCTTACCCCCCGTTCTGTTCTAATTTTCGCCCTTAAAGATGTTGAGTTTTATTTGTTTTATATATTCAAAAATAAAATAAAATGGAATTTTATTTTATTTTTAATGAACAGAATAAAAGATAGGTCAAATCAAAATTCCATTTGCAAGTTAATGAAAATTAGATGAAAAGACATAATAATTATTATACCAAATAAGTATTTGGTCTAGTAAAATACCTAAATACTCTACATTAAATAACTTTGTAATAGTTTTTTTAAGTATTCGAATATTTGGTCTAACTGAATACCCGAATGTTCTTGTTGAAATCAAGACATAAACTTTGGAAAGTGACAAACACATGAACGCGTATTCGACTAAAAGGTTAAATAGTATGAGTCCATACACGGCAAAAGAACCAAAATAATACAAATTAAATAAAAAATTATGAATTTGGGACCGTTTCAAAACTATTTACGCATTTGGGGCAGTGGAAACCGCCCAGAATTGGGCAGCACTGGAACCGCCCAATTCCAGGCGGTACCAAGGGGGTGGAACCGCCTGGTTTTGGGCGGCTCCAGTGCTGCCCAATTCTGGGCGGTTTCCACTCTATATAAACCCCCAAATTTCACTATTCACATACACCAGCTTCTCTCTAAAAACTCTGCCTTCTCTCTAAAAGCTCTGCCTTCTCTCTAAAGATTTTGCATTGGGTTTTAAGGCGATTTATCTCGGTATCGAACCTCTGCCAACAAGTAAGTTAATTTATTAATTATATATTTTATTTAATTTTTTATTATGCGTTTAATTTAATTTTTTATTATGCGTTTAATTTAATTTTTTATTATGCGTTTAATTTCATTATTTAATTTTTATTATGCGTTTAATTTAATTATTTATTTTGTTGATTTCTAAATTTGTTAGAGTCATGTTATTTATTTGATGTTGTAGAAAAATGTTGGTTTATAGATTATAGGATTTAGTTTAATTTAGGGTTTAGTGGTAATGCGTTAAACTTCAATAATTTTAGGTTTATAGGATTGTAGAAAATCCGCAACCCTAGGAATCGACAACAGTAGAGAAAAATGTTTAAATTTATAGGAATCTGTTGGAGGTGGAAATGATGTGTGGGCATGCGATAATTTGAATTTGGATGATGAAGAATTAGAATCGTTTGATCGCTGCGTGAGAGTCTAAGAGTTGGTGGGTAGGGAGTGTGCAGAACAATACTCGCGAAATCGTGTTGCTATGCAATTCGGAATGAATCAG
>PYAF01005630.1:1683073-1697060 GCA_007407185.1 Glycine tomentella
CCAATAGTTTTGCAAGTCATATTATTTCCCATTAAGACAATTCCACCATTTATTGATCTGTAAGTGGTGAACCAATCTTTATGGGGACACATGTGATAGGAACAACCCGAATCAAGAACCCACTCATTTTCTGAGCTAGAATCAGAAACAGTGACTGAAAGAACATTATCATCTGAGGAATTTTCCTCCACAACTCCAGTAACAACAGAAGAACTTTCATTATTATTGTCCTTTTTTTCAAATTTATTATTTCTCTTTAGTTTAGGACAATCCCACTTAGTGTGCCCTTTCTTGTGACTATAGTAACATTCAATATTTTTCTTTGGTCTAGATTTTCATCGGTCTCTATTTACTGGTCTCTTATTTTGACTCCTCCCCCTCGCAATAAGACCGTCACCAATTTCATCGGTGTTATTGCTAGAAACCTTTTTTCTCAATTCTTGAGAAATTAAGGATGCCTTAACATCTTTCATGCTAATGGAGTCTTTACCATAGAGCAAAGTGGTAACAAAATGCTCATATGAAGGGGGTAAAGAACATAATAAAATAAGGGCTTGATCTTCATCATCAATTTTAACATCAACATTTCTAAAATCCATAATTACCCGATTAAATTCATCAACATGTTTCTTAATAGGCGTACCTTCTTTCATTCGAAGTGTGTAAAGACTTTGTTTGAGGTACAACCTGTTGGTGAGAGATTTTGTCGCATAGAGGCTTTCAAGCTTCTGCCACACACCAAGTGCAGTGTCTTCTTCTACCACTTCGTATAACACCTTGTTTGAGAGGTTGAGAATAATTGTACTGCGAGCCTTCTCATCAACATCTGTCAACTCCGCAGCGGATGCTATTTTTGTTGCAGTTGTTGTGCTTGCAGTTGCAGCGTCATCATTAGCTGACAATTTTTCTCTTGGCAAAGGTGCTTTTTGTAGTCCTTGTTGGACCAAAATAGCACGCATTTTAACTCTCCATAGGCTAAAACTAATTTTGCCATCAAACTTCTCAATCTCAAATTTTGTCGCCATGGTGTTGACGATACTCCAAATAGTAACTGCTCCGGATCACACTATTTTTCTGTGAATAGTGTCGTATACGTGAATAGTACCGTACATATAAACAGTATCATATACAAAATCCCATGTATGAATAGTGCCGTATAACACTGTTCACAGCCGCCCAAATAGTGCCAATGAATAGTATGAATAGTGACAAACAGTATTTCGTAAATAGTTCCACCTAAATATCCAATCAGTATGCTCTGATACCAGTTTGTTACTGAAATTGGATTGGATAAAACAAAATGTGAGATGAAAAAAAATGGAACACAGACAAGACACAGGTATTTAACGTGGTTCAGCAATGTGCCTACGTCCACGGGCGAAGACAGATCAAGAGTTTCACTAAAATGAAGAAGAGTACAAAAAAGGAAAATAACACTCAAAACCCAAATCCCAAATACACCCAATAATCCTCACAAGGATATCACACAAAATTGGATACAACAGAAAAAATACAGAAATGGGTATTTTTCTTCACTTGGAGTTTACTCTCACACACTTCTAATTCTTTTTTCTTCTTCAGTTGCTACTCTAAATTTTTTTTTCTAAACCGAATGCTGAGCTCCTTTATATAGGGGTTGCAAAAGAAGCAACCCGTGAGCTGAAGAAATCGGTGCCTAGCATGTACTGCGCGTGATTTGTTGAAGCAAATTTCAAAATTTGCTGCTGTGCTTTCGGTGCATTGAAAAATATTACTGCGCCTTCAGCAATTGCTGCGTCTACAACAGTTTCCCCTACCAAAAACCTTGATGAATAATTTGTGTGGAAGAAGCAAACTAGTTGAAAGCTTGCTTTTATATCCTTTCTTTTCTACAATTTTGATGGTATATAAGCTTCTTCTTGGAATGGAGACCAGTTATACACTGTTTATCCATATGTTCATAAGCCTAAAATGTCACTACTATGTTTCTGCAGTAACTTCCCAACTCCTTTTCTTTGGTTCCTATTGCTGCTGATTCTGCTGAGCGATGCTTCAGCTAATGGTGTCAAACAGAAGGCAATCAATCAATTTCTTCTCCTCATTCATTCTTTCTCCGCATGTGTATATATACACACAAACAGAGAGAGGGCATATAAAGTGAGAGGAATATTTGTATGGAAGGGTGAGAGAAGTAAATCTAAACCATATAATCATATACGCATGATTAGGATCAAAAGTTACTATTGATTATATGACCACTTAAAAAAGTCACAACTTTGTCATTTAGTCCTAACCATTAATGCATGATTGTATGGTCTGGATTTACTCCTCTCACTCATACAAACACTCCTAAACATTCATTCTGTTTTCTATTATATGAGCTTGACCACAACATTTGACATGCATGCAGAATTTTTACATTGTTTTACTGGGAGACCATGCTAGACAGCTCTATTAGACACCCATTTAAATATTCTGTCTGCTGTTAAAGGAAGGTGGCCTAATTAACTTGTGAACATTTCCTTATGCTTCACTCTTGAAGCATAAAACACACAAAAGTGACTATGTAGCTCTTGTTTAATCTGTGTTTACTTAGCAGCTTCCTTGAAGCCATAGAATCCATTCAGAGCTTTAATGCATTTGCTGCTAAACTGTCTGAGGATGAAGCTAAGCAGTTATCTGGCATGTGATTATTTTTTCTCTAGTTCATTCATGTTTGTCAATTAGTGGATACTATTAGCACTGTTTTTTTGGTATGTTTAGCCATGGATGAAGTGGTTTCGGTGTTACCAAATCAGTACCGCAAGCTACACACAACAAGATCATGGGACTTTATTGGGTTACCTTTGACTGCTAAGAGAAAACTGAAATCAGAAAGTGACTCTTTTGGATACAGGTTCATCATACCTTTCCATTTTCATTTTCTTCATACTTCCTTGTTCTTGTTATTCCACACACACACACACACACACACAATGACACTTCATGATTTAACTAACATTGTGTCTCTCCATATTGGGGAGGTAGGGATCACTCCTGAGTTTCAAAGCTTCAAGGACGATGGATTTGGTCCTCCACCTGCTAAATGGAAAGGAACTTGTGATCAATATGCTAATTTTTCAGGCTGCAACGAGTAACATCCCTATTCTTGTGTACATTGTGTCACTATATTTTGAATATGTGGACTTTAACATATAATTAGTAGTACTATGTTTTAATTAAATTTTACGTGTAAGTAACTGAATCTAATTTATTTCAAACTCTTAATATAAGTGGTCAGAGAAACAATTAAAAACAACTATAAGAAATAATCATTTGAAGGCACTACAAATTTTGTAGCACCTGTGAAATGCACGGGTCTTTATCTAGTTACTGCATATATTTGTCAAATGAAGTTGTAGCACCAAAAAGATATGTACATCCTTGCAGTTGAGTCCTTGAAAATTCAATAAGGATTATCTATGATGGAGCTCCTAATTTTAATCCTATATTGATCAGCATATTTGTAAACATAAACTTCACAAGTTTTAGTATGACTTAAGCTAACATCATGCATTGTTCCTTCTGCTTGGCAACTCTCCTTGGAATACTTGAAGCAAGCTCATAGGTGCCAAATACTTCAAGATTGGTGGAAGGCCTGATCCATTTGACATATTGTTCCTCATAGATATGGTTGGTCATGGAACTCATACTGCATCAACAGCAGCAGGCAATCTTGTCCCAGATGCAAGTCTCTTTGGAATAGCCAAAGGGACGGCTTGTGGTACAGTGCCATCGGCCAGGCTGGCAATTTACAAAGTCTGCTGGGCAAGTGTTGCATGTGCAGACATGGACATACTTGCTGGATTTGAAGCTGCTATATATGATGGTGTGGATGCCATACCCATTTCCATAGGTGGAGGGGATCCAAACTATGTGCATGACTCTATAGGAATTGGAGCATTTCATGCCATGAGGAAAGGCATAATCACTGTGACCTCAGGTGGAAATGATGGACCATATATGGAAACTGTCTCAAATACTGCGCCATGGATTGTAACAGTGGCAGCTAGTGGCATTGATAGGAATTTCCGGAGCACTATTGAGTTGGGGAGTGGAAAGAATGTTACTGTAAGTTCTGTAACTTTGGTACTCACATATATATTCTACATAACCAGAGCAACTTTACCATATATTAAAATGAAAACACTAGTATTCACAACTAACCAACCAAACATAGAGTAAATATTGTCATTGAAATCAATCATGTGAATGTAAAAGAGCTTTCAAGATTATTGTTTCTGTATGAGAACTAAGAAGTTTCTGTAATTATGAGAGACATCAAGGTGAGCCATGATGTATCTAGCTCACTATATAAGGTGAGTCTACATTGTTATAAGCTGCAAGCATGTACAAGTTATTGGCGCATACCTTATAGTCATTTTTATTTCAACCGTGAAGACTATTTCATAACAGGTCACATGAATGCATGCAACTTGTGGTACTATTACTATATGTTTATATCCAAGACCAAATAATGTAGTTTGCACACACACAAAATATTCATCTCAATACTTCCAAACTAGCCACTGATGTTAGATTGGTTATAAATAAAAGGCTAAATTAATATACTTTTGGTCTCCCGTTTTTCGGTTTGGTCTCATAAGTTTATTTTTTATTTTTTACTTTAGTTCCTTAAAGAGTCTATGTTAAATTAAGTTGGTTTTTCTGTCAATTTATTAGATTAACTTTTGGAAGTTAAGAGACTAAATTAAAACCAAAAAAATAAGATAAAGGAAAAAAAAATACATTTTAGCCTAAATAAAATCATGTGACTAACCTTACGCTTACTGGAATTCACTCTATATTCCTACACATCCAACTCTGGGTGTAATGCTGGGGGGAGCACTGAGAACCTTCAATCCAAAACAAAAACAGTACCCCCTTGTTGATGGGATTGATGCGGCCCGAAGCCCTGGAAGCAAGGAAAATGCTAAGTAATTTTCTTTTTGTTTCTTTGACAGCACCTAGTTAAGCTTTTAATATTAACAAAGAACATTTCAATGCATTGATAGATTCTGCTATGAAGATTCCTTGGAGCCAAAAAAGGTGAAAGGAAAACTTGTATACTGTAGATTAAGTACTTGGGACAGTGAAGCTGTTGTGGAATCAGTTGGAGGCATTGGTACTATAATAGAAAGTGAGCAAGTTTTTGAAATTGCCCAAATATTCATGGCTCCGGCTACCATTGTGAATAGTAGCATAGGTCAAATTATTACCAATTATACACAGTCCACAAGGTATGACAAGATTCTATTGATTGCTCTCTGAAGGACCTCTAAGGTTGATATTTGGTTAATTATTTATTTTTCTTTAACAAGCTTATTATAAATGAATCTTTGTTATAATACTTTTCTACTTAATTATCCCATGATATCTTCTATTTTAATTTCTTGTTAAACTAAGATCACCATCAGCAGTAATACATAAGAGCCATGGAGTAAAAATTCAAGCTCCATTTGCTGCTTCATTTTCATCTAGGGGTCCAAATCCAGGATCTCAACATATTCTCAAGGTACCAGTACCAGAAGCTGCACAATTTCCTCCATTATTTAGTTAGTGGACTTATTTCTAATCTGCTTGTAAATTGACCATAAAGCTAGTAGTATTTAGGAACTAAGTGAGTTTTATAATCTATTTGATGCAGCCTGATGTTGCTGCTTCTGGCATTAACATCTTGGCATCTTATACACCCATGAAGTCAATTACTGGTCAGAAAGGGGATACCCGATTTTTAGAATTTACACTTATGTCTGGAACTTCTATGTCATGCCCTCATGTTGCTGGAGTAGCAGCATATGTGAAGTCATTTCACCCAAAATGGACTCCTTCTGCAATCAGATCAGCCATTATTACCACAGGTGAAATTTAAAGCCTATTTCCACTTTTTTTTATTTGTTTTATTTCATCATATGCAAAATCTGAAGCCTTTGTGCATCAAAGTCACAACTTCATATCTTGTAAATAGTATATATTATATGCACTCGTGTAAAGGACTTTTACACTGCTATCCAATAACAAATTATCATGTATAATAAGTTTATTGACTTTTATAATAATTACCTTAAAAGTCATATCAATGAACATTTTTGTTTAGTTAATAATGTAATTTTTTACACATTGACAATACATAAAAATTAAACTCTAACTCTATTGACAGTACATAATATAAATTTCTGATTAGTCCATGTTCTTTTTTGTTAAGCTAAACCAATATGCCATAGAGTTAACAAGGAGGCAGAATTTACATAGGGTGCTGGTCAAGTGCACCCTACAAGAGCTGTGAACCCTGGTTTAGTCTATGACATGGGTGACTTTGCATATATCCAGTTCTTATGTCATGAGGGCTATAATGGTTCCTCTCTATCAGTGTCAGTTGGCTCTCCTATTAACTGCACCTCTTTGCTTTCAGGGCTTGGCCATGATGCTATCAACTATCCCACCATGCAACTAAGTGTGCAAAACAACACAGGCACAGCAGTAGGAGTTTTCAGGAGAAGTCACCAATGTTGGTCCTGCTCCATCCATTTTCAATGCCAGCATCAAATCTCCCAAAGAATCAGAAATCACCGTGAAGCCTACTAGCCTCATTTTCTCTCACCCTGCAGAAGAAGAGCTTCAAGGTAGTGGTGAAAGCAAAACCTATGGCAAGCATGCAAATTATGTCAGGTTCCCTTATTTGGAGAAGCCCACGTTACCTTGTTAGAAGCCCCATTGTTATATATAGTCCATAAGGTTATTGTTAGCAGTTGCCAAAGCATGTAGCATTCATACTTCATTTTCTGTATGCTAAGATATATGGCATTTCTCGTGTTTAATGTTCACATTTTGTTAATCATATGGAGGGAATTATTATTTTTTGACCCTGCAAAGTTTATTATGCCTATGCAAGCATCAAGCGTGAAGTCTTAGTTATGATCTTAAAGAAGCTTCATCTTAGATGCTTTACTCATATGAGATCAGGGCAGGGTATTGGAGAATTGAAATCTTGCAATCTCAATGGTGTGAATTAAAATGATCGCATCGAGAAGGATAATACTCTATTTAAGTACACAAATTAATTTGTACTAAGTTAAAGAAATACACGAAATAATTAAAAATTATGTTCAGATTCAAATTTATATTCCAACATGACGTAATTCGAATCTTGACGTAGATGTGAAAACTGTATTAGTTTATAAATATTATTTGAGTTTTGAAACATGTCCTTATGTTAATAAGTTCCCAAAATCTAATTTATCTATTTTTTTTACTACAAGTATCTTCACTAGATATAATCCTTATTCGATTAATCATGTTTGAGCATGATTGATTTATTATGGATAAAAAAGTTGTTCTTCCAAGTATTTAATCACAATTAAGATTATTATTGATTAAACTTAAACAACTTCACACGATTCATGTGCTAGACAATATTTAAATTTTTCTATTTTCCCCAAAAGAATTATGGTAAAAATATATTTAGAATCTCAATAAAAGTATGAAAAAAATATTTTGCCAACCAAACTTTTTGACATCTTAGAGAGATTTAAAAAAAAGAAAAGAAAAATGTAAGTATGATAGATGAAATGATAAAAAGAAAATAAATTATCAATTAAGTATTTAAAATTTATAGGTGTAAAAAAATTAACACTCTAAAAGTATATAAAAAATAATCTTTTATAATAAAAAAAGTTTATTTTTAATCTCTTAAATCCGTAAACAACTCATTCCCCTTTTGACTTCGTGTTTCCACCTTCATTTTTGCGCACATTCAATCTTATCAGTACTATTTTCATTAATTGTAAACCGTGCTTCTTGAAATTTCAACTCCTAGTAGTACACGGCATCCACGTCTATATCCACATAGCTTAAAACCAAAATGCTAATTCAAAAAAAAAAAAAAAAACCAAAATGCTAGTTGGTATAGAAATTATTCTACGAAATACTTTTGTCTTTAATTTGAAACTGTGCTTCTTGAAATTTCAAGTCCTAGTCGTACACGGTATCCACGCTATATCCACATGGGTTAAAACCAAAATGCTAATTAAAAAAAAAAAAACAAAGAAAAACCAAAATGCTAGTTGGTATAGAAATTATTCTTCGAAATCTGCCACACGAAATTACGTGATTGATTTCTGCTTCACTCTTTTTTTTTATTTTTAAATTATTTAATTTATTAATAAACTAAAAAGACCATTTCTCTGCATTCGTATAAATCGTATATAAATAATAAATTCTTCATACTATTTGGTACAAATTGAAAAATGGTAACGATATATATATTATATCACATTCTTTTATAGATTTTGCATATTTTTTTATAAAAACAATTTAACACAATTGTGTATATAAATGAATTCAAAATTAATTATTGAGCTAAAACAATTCCAGATGTTCCGTAATAAATTTAGATGAATAAAATAGAAATAAAAGACTCACGTCCATAATTTTGAATAAAATTAAGATATCATATAATCTTTTGTTAAATAAGATGTGAGAAATAAAATAAATTTATAATTTTTAATAAATTTTAATCAATAATAGAAAATATATTAAAAAAAGAAAAATACTATATAATACATTCTTTCTCTCTAACACTCTTGCTATTATTGATGGAAGTTTATTAAAAATCATTAATTTTGGTGGGTCATCTAAAAGAATCATTAATAAAAAGTAAAATTAAAAAAAATGATGATTTTTAATAAATTTTAATCAATCATAAAGAAAGTATTATTAATATTTCTCTTAAAAAATATCTTAAAAATGTTATTTGTGTTTCTCTAATTAAGAATGCTATACAAATGTGTTAAAAAGTAAAGTAAATTATCATTTTAGTCTCTAAATTTATATTTTATTATTATTTTAGTTTCTAAAATTAAGAATGATTAAAATAAGCCTCTGAGTAGTATCGAAATTTATATTTTATTATTATTTTAGTTCCTAAAATTAATACTAATTAATTTAAATAAGTCTATGACATTTTTTAAAAATTTATTTAAGTTTTAACATCTGTATCCCTGTGATCATGAGCCCATATTTTAGTTCCTTCGCACACACTGAGAATTGAGGGACTGTGTAATGTAAATATTTCTGTGAGGATCTATCCTATCTAATTGAGCGATGACGCAGGAAGGTCGCAATGACCCACATGTCATGTCCACATGCATACTAGTGAGGACTTTTTCCAAATAATATACACGTACTATCTCAATGTTATAATTTATCACATATATTCTCTCTCTCTCTCTCTCTCTCTCTCTCTCTCTCCATATTATGTAAACATGGCCTCTTCACCAAGCTTTCTACCCTTTCTCCTCCTCTTCTTCTTCTTCCTCTTCCACTTCCACCGTTCCTCCTCCCTCCCCCTCTCCGTGGAGAACCCCGACGATGACGTCATAGTCTCGTGGCCGAAGGGAACCTTCACCGCAGGGTTCAGCCCCGTGGGGGAGAACGCGTACTCCTTCGCGATATGGTTCTCCACGCTAGCGACGACAAAGACCATTGTGTGGATGGCGAACCGCGATCAACCGGTTAATGGGAAACGGTCCACGCTTTCGCTCCTCAAAACGGGAAACCTCGTTTTAACGGACGCCGGACAGTTCGATGTCTGGTCCACCAACACGCTCTCCTCGAAGATGCTTGAGCTGCATTTGTTCGACACCGGCAACCTCGTACTCCGCGAGCAGAGTAATCAAAGCGTGGTTCTGTGGCAGAGCTTCGATTTTCCCACGGATACCCTCCTTCCTGGCCAGATTCTCACTAGGTATGATGTACTTTGAGTCATTTTCATTTTTCATTCACCAAATTGATAGATATTTAATCAACAATTTTATCAATATGCTATCTAATACACTACTCCTTTGTTGAAATTTATTACAAATTATAAGTGAATTAACTTAAATAAATAAAAAATAAAATCACTAAATTTTATATGATTTGTCTAAAAGAATGTGTTCTAAAGTTTGTTAGTAACAGTCCTCGTATGCTTGATATATAGTATTTACATGCATGGTCAAATTTAATTTTCAAAATTATACAAAAGTTGCACTTTATCAATCAATAATTGAATATCATTTGCTTTACTCTTTGTACTTTAAGGACGTAGGTTAATATGATTTTTTTATTTTGAAGAATCGTACGATTGGGAATGAATTATATAATTGTTAGTCAAATTTAAAGATTAAATTAATTGAAATGATAATATTAGGAGTAAATTAACTAACCGATTTCATGGATCTATCCTTAATTTTAAGGACTACTTTTTATTAGATTTAAAATTACAAAAATATCATTTTCAATATTGGACATATTAAAAACAATTTATTTTAGAATTTAATTTTGGCGTACCATACATTTTATTTTTGACATATCATAAAAATCAACAAATTTATGATATTTGTCGTATTAGTATTACTTAATTTTCAATGTCTTTCAAAGTATTTGTCGGCATTCATGGATTCGTCAGTCGGCTCCTATCATATGCGCAAAAATAAAGTATATTTTAATTAAATTCTTTATTTTTATAAGATTCCACTTTTCTAAAGTAAATAATTCACTATATAAAAAAATAATTCACATTGATAAGAAAATCTATATTATTTAGAGAATCTCTAATAAGTATTTTTACACCCTGATTTATAAGATACGATCTTTGTTAAGATATGTTACGTTATTGGAACAAGATGATTAATCTTCATTGTAAAAATATATTCTTCTACAAAAATAAGTATGATCTACATGTATATCCAAAAAATAATAATATTTTAATATCTCTCCATAAAACTAAAAAGATGATTAATTATTTTAATTATTTGAAAATAAATTATAAAATAAATATTAAAGGTAAATTTATTGTGAGACCTATAAAAAAATGATTTAAAATAAAAAAAAATTGATCTTTTTATTGGGACAAAAATTTGAAAAGATCTTTAAAGTTTTGTGACACTATAAAAAAAAATTTATACGTTCATAACTAATCTGATTCGTTTATATTCTCATCAATGAAAGTGAGATTAATTACTTTAGCTTACATTAATAACTTAAATAGGAGTAACTGTCAATCAATGATTTACATTTTTATAATTTCAAAACTAAATTAATTTGCACTAGTAAACTTTATGGTCAAATTTAATGGTTACTGCTCAGGTTCACGAAGCTTGTTTCCTCAAGAAGTGAGGGCAACCATTCCTCTGGTTTTTACAACCTCTTCTTCGACAACGACAACGTTTTCCGTATTCTCTACGAGGGTCCTCAAGTTTCAAGCGTTTACTGGCCAGATCCTTGGCTTGTCAGCAACAACGTTGGTGATGGCAACGGAAGAACCACGTACAACAGTAGCAGAGTTGCAGTGTTAGACAACTTGGGCGAATTCGGTGCTTCAGATCATTTCAGTTACAAGACAATTGACTATGGTTTACTCGTCCAACGAAGATTGACCCTTGATCACGATGGCAATGCTCGTTTCTATAGCAGAAAAAACGGTGAAGAGAATTGGTCAATAACAGGGCAATTCAAGTCACAACCTTGTTTCATTCATGGAATTTGTGGACCAAATAGTATATGCAGTCATGAACAAGCAATTGGTAGAAAGTGTTCGTGTCTTGAAGGGTATAGTTGGATTGATAGCCAAGATTGGACTTTAGGTTGCAAGCCGAATTTCCAACCTACTTGTGACAACAAGACAGAATATCGCTTTGTACCCTATGATGAAGTGGATTTCTATGGATACGACTATGGTTCATCTTTTTCAAATTACACTTATAAACAATGTGAGAAATTGTGCTTGGGATTGTGCGAGTGCATGGGGTTTCAGTACTCCTTTGCGAGGGAAAATGGTCTCTTTTGGTGTTACCCCAAGACGCAGTTGCTAAACGGGCATCATTCGCCCGGTTTCACCGGACAAATCTTCCTTCGTTTGCCAAAGAATGATGTTCAAGAGAATCACGTCCGAAACAGCGATGACTTGGTTTGTTCGAGAAATGCAGAAAAAGTACTACAAAGACCTTACGTGAAGGGCAAGGAAAACGGGTCGGTGAAGTTCATGCTTTGGTTTGCAATTGGATTGGGAGGGTTTGAGGTTTTGTGCATTTTTATGGTGTGGTGTTTTCTATTTAGGAGCAGTAATCATTTAGTTAGTGCAGATCAACAAGGGTATGTTCTTGCAGCAGCTACAGGGTTCAGAAGGTACACTTACTCTGAACTGAAACAAGCCACAAAGGGTTTCAGCCAAGAGATTGGAAGGGGTGCTGGAGGGATAGTGTACAAGGGTGTGTTATCAGATAACCGCATTGCAGCAATTAAAAAATTGCACGAATTTGCAGACCAAGGAGAGAGTGAGTTTCTCACTGAAGTGAGCATCATTGGAAGGCTCAACCACATGAACTTAATTGGCATGTGGGGGTATTGTGTAGAAGGAAAGCACAGGATGTTGGTTTATGAGTACATGGAAAATGGCTCTTTGGCACATAATCTTCCATCAAATTCTCTTGATTGGAGCAAAAGGTACAACATTGCTGTGGGAATGGCAAAGGGTTTGGCCTATTTACATGAAGAGTGCTTGGAGTGGATCTTGCATTGTGATATAAAGCCTCAAAACATACTTCTCGACTCTGATTACCAACCCAAGGTGGCTGATTTTGGCTTGTCCAAGCCATTGAATAGAAACAATGCCAGCAACTCAAGCTTCTCTAGGATAAGAGGGACAAGGGGCTACATGGCACCAGAATGGGTTTTCAACTTGCAAATCACTTCTAAGGTGGATGTTTATAGCTATGGAATTGTTGTGTTGGAGATGATAACTGGGAGGAGTCCAATGATTGGTGTCCAAGTCACTGAATTAGGAGCTGATCAATCTCATAATGAGAGGTTGGCAACATGGGTGAGGGAGAGAAGGAGAAAAGCAAGAGAAGGGGAATGTTGGGTGGAACAAATTGTTGACCCTACTTTGGGATCAGATTATGATGTGAAGCAGATGGAGATATTGGCAACAGTGGCTTTGGAATGTGTGGAGGAAGAGAAAGATGTGAGACCTAGCATGAGTCAAGTCGTTGAGAGGCTCCAAAGTCATGAACATGATTCTTAATCTCTTGTGCATGTCACTTTCTTGTTTATCATTGTCTATTGCTAGCCTCTAGATATTTTCATCAGTTTAGATAATTAAGAAATGTTAATATTTCTCATGTTGAGCAGTAGAGTTAAATTAATAAATGTTTGTTTAGATTCACATGTACTTAATGTAAATCCATCTTGAAGTTAATTACTCCCCAAGCCCAAATATAACACGTTTTTTTTTTCTCACTTAGCTTGCGTTTTTTAATTTATTAATTGTTTAATTAACCTATCTTTGTGTAATTACTCTGTTCTCCAAATGATTACTAGCTGGTATTGCAATTGCCAATCAGGTTTATTAATATGGTGGGAGATGCCATCACAATTTTGGACGTAGTTTTTAACCTCAATGGGTGTTTGGATCAATTTATTTTTAATTTGTAATTGTTTTTGTAGTATTATTTATAAAACAAAAAAACTACTTAATTAAGAAGAGCTTAAAAGAAAAAAGTATCTTAATTAACGCGGCTGTATTAACTTTCCATTCAAAGGATGTAAACCAACTTTTTTATGATATATTTGTACACAAAAAAGGCGTGCATGATGCATGGTTAGATTACATTGACAAAATCATTAATTTATACTATTAATAATTAAAAAGTAGGAATAAAGTTCTGAAATGTTCCTGCCATAATTGACACAAGTAGCAGCCGACAAAATTGAATTGCAGGATGAGAAAGCGGGCTAATTTTTATAAATAATACAATTTAATTCTTTATTTAGCAAAAGGGGGCAATTTTGAACTTATTTAGCAAAATGGGGTAACCCAACACGCCTTGGCTAGGCGTGTTTAAACACGCCCAGGCTAGGCGTGTTTAAACACGCCCAAGCCAGGCGTGTTTGGGTCCCCTGGGCCTATATATACCCGCTGAAAATGACA
>PYAF01005630.1:1704305-1725934 GCA_007407185.1 Glycine tomentella
AATAATAGCATTCAATACATCCCAATGAAATTTACATCAAGTGCTAGTGCCCTAACTACAATGAAAGCTTAGCCAAACCTCATAATGGGTGGCTGAGATACAAAAAGAGGCATACCCAGCTGAAGCAAGGAAGAAGAAGATGGAGATGCAACTCCACTTGTGCCTTCAACTCCCTTAATCCCTAGCTAAGGAACCCAAGCTCTAAAACCCTAAGTTTGTGTTTTTCTCCCTCCAAAAACGTCCATTGAATGCTGGTGGTTGGGGTATTTAAAGCCCTCCACATGAAATCTCTGTTTTGCCCTTAATGTGGCTGCTGTCGACCTGTGGCGCCCTTGGCGCCAGCCTGGCGCTCCTGGCGCCAGCTTACAGAGAATGCGGCGCCCTTGGCGCGGGAACGGCGCTCTTGGCGCGGGATTCCAGTGAGTGCAGCGCTTTAGGCGCGGGATTGGCGCTCCTGGCGCCAACTTGCAGAGGTTGTGGCGCTCTTGGCGCCACCTTCCAGAGGTGATGACGCTTCAGGCGCGGCACTGGCGCCCTTGGCGCCAGATTCCAGAACCCGTGGCGCTGTTGGTGCCACTCCTGGCGCTGAGGGCGCCAGATGCTTCTTCAGGCTTGGCTCTTTCTCCTCTGATTTGACCTTGTTCCTTGGTATTTTGGTCGATTTCCTGTCAATACATCGAGATAGCTTAATACACGCATAAAGAGGGCAATAATGAATGCTCAATGCTTAAATCTTGGTCTAAAAGCTTGGAAAATCCTTATATGCTGGGCGCATATCAATGATCAAAGTGAAAAATTTTAAACATAAGGAATCAAATTGAAATCTAAAATATGGATAAAGGACAAAAAAATTTATTTTAGCCATTTAGAATTTTCACTTTTTTGTTTCATGCAATTCATTTTTTACGATATTTTTATCATATTTATAAATTTTTTTAATTCAAACATAAGTTGGATTCTATATTTTACATATAAATAATTTAATGAAATAAATTTTATGTCTATAATTAATTGGTAAATGATTTAAAATTGGACCACAAAATGATAATGATCACTTTCTAAAATACAACAATAATCCAAATTTCAGCGATAAAAATCAAAATAAATATTTTAAAATATGCTAAGGTGAATTTTAATTAATAAAAAAGAGAGTAAATTTTAGCTTAATAACTGTTAGCATACACATACACTTTATTCTTTCAATTACTTCATTTTCTTATGGCGTCAACTCTTGAATGAATTTCAGAGCACGCGTTCGTCCCTAATCTCACGACTTAATATAGTCTAAACTTTAAAATGTCATTTTGAAGTTTCTTATTATTCAGTTATTGACTAACAAAATCTAGAACTATGAAATGTTAAACTTAATTACCTTATTGTTTACAATTTAACGTCCCGATTCTTTATTCGTCAAGACACCGGAAAACCAAAAAGAATGATATTTTACTCATTTGACAGGCAAACAAGTAAGATACACCTTTTCTTTTTATACCTAAACAACTACTCTTTGAGTCACGATAAATACAAAATTAAATACGATAAATAATTAAATTTATCCTACAAAATTCAAATTTTAGTATCCGAAAATGAAAAAAATACTACATATCTATCAATCCATTAATTATAATAAAATAGTTTACCTGACACATTCAGAAACAAAAATAATTATTTATCCAAAATATAGTTTAATCTTCATCTACTCTTTTTAAACATTACAAACATAACATAATAAATACTTAAAAAAATAAGAAAATAAATGTAAATTAGAACAAATATAATAATAAGTAAAATTTGTCTATTATTCTGAAATTTCTAATATAACAATACCTTATGAGACTCAAATAAAAAAATACAATCATTAAATTAATCATTACAAAAAAATGAGAGTTAACTTGATTTTGTTATTACTACTTAATATTGTCACAATAGAAATTTTAAAATATAAAACAAATTATGTTTATTAATCAATATTATACTTATTATTATATTTTTTTTCTATTTTTTCAAGTACTCATTACGTATACAACTATTCAAAAGAAGAAGAAGATGAAAATTAAATTATATTTTGAATAAATAGTCATTTTCTTCTCTAAATGTGTAAAATGACAAATTTGTCCCTGAATATGTCATGTAGGTTCTTTATTAACGGACATAAATTAACATATGAATGAATTATTTGTCACACTTTTTTCACTTTTAAAAACTAAAATTTAAATTTTTATTTTTCAAAAATGAATTTATCAATATTCTACGTATCCAGAAACAAAAATAACTATTTATCCAATTAAATATATCAATGTGTCTCCATGTTTCAAGAGTCATAAAATTTCACATCAATTGAAAAATTAAGATCAGTAATTGTTTATAAATATCTTTTTCTTTCAACCCATCAAAACATTTGATATTAGTTAGTTGAAAATTAATTGATTAGTCGGCTGTTTGGACCACTTGTTAGTGGTCAAATTATAAATTAACATGGAAGACGATATTTCAAGGTTTTGGCAGTATTCGGGTAGACTTAATCGGATGAAATTTTGTTTGAAAATTGTCCGTCTTGCACGGTAATGGAGAAAGATTAGCATCCGAATCAACAATTTATTGGTGTCACCAGGAATATTGGAAGGCAAAAATAAAATAGAAGGAAAAAAAATAAAGGAGACTTGACTTGTGAAATTATCTACGAGAAATTGTTGATTCAGATGATATCACAAGTCCACGACTTAATTTTATGTATCACAAGTCAAGTCTCCATGGACAAACACAGAAAAAGGTGTTATTTTTCCTTCTCTTCTTCTATTCATTTGTGGGTTCATTTGCTTAAATTTATTTTAATACATAAAATTAATAATAAATATTCTCATTAAACTTATTATTTATTAGAAGTTAAATACTCAAAAAATTGTGTAAAAAAAATCCCGCAAGTACATTTCTGGACTGTCCCTAATTAAAAAAGAGTGTATTGCTAATCTCATCAAGAGAGTTATATGAAGTCCTCAATAGCTAGATTAGTTGCATATCATTTGATTTGAAAGAAATGAAAGGTTTTCAAACACGGAATGTTATCAAGAAAAGCATTTCCACATTGTAACCTTGTCTTGGGACTCTTGTGCGTCTCAGTTACTTTGAGTTAGATTAGCTTACTTTCCATAATTATAATCAAATTGATTCGCTGTACTCATTTTGTATTAATAATGTCAGATGCACTTGCCGTATGAATGAATGAGGAATGCCTTAAATTAGACTCAAAGGAAGGTTTGAGATGTCCCTAGATCACCATGCAATGATCACATACAGCAAGCGCAGAAGTAACAGCTTGTCTCAAAATATCAGAGGAGAGATTCTTAGGGTACTCTGGAAGCATTTACTCTAGATCTATGTTTATGAATATGTACCTTTCTAACTATGTCGACCATATATATGCACAATTGCTACATTTATAATGTTATAAAGATTATTTATGGTGATCGTGATACACATTGAATAACACAAAACTAAGGAAAAAATACCTTACATAGGTAGCTCTTAACTAAAGTTTTTCAATCAATGAGTGCACAACATTCATAAACACACTTCATGTACATGGCTTATCCAACACTTAAGTGGTGGTCCCGGAAGAGGCTTCGGGGCTTGCTTAGCTGACACGTACTAATTCCCTTATTTAGAAATCTAGAACTTTTGTAATGATAGTAAACAGTAGTAGTATGTGAGCGTGATGATCAGAAGTATTGTAACCCACTTAGAAATCAACTAATAGAATTTTGGAACAAGTGACGAATCTAGGACTCTGAATTAGTGAGAGTAATTTATTTAAAAAATAAAAATTGATAATTATCATTATCATATGGATTAGTTAGATTCAAACACGAAGATAAAAGGTATAAAATATAAAGTTTTAATATAAATATTTGCATTTTATTTAAATAAAAGGGTGCATTTACTTACTCTTACATGTGAACGGATAAGGAGGTTCAAATACATAAAATTATGGGGTTCAAAATATAAAATTATGGGGTACAAAATATAATATTTTTTTGCATTTTATTAAAATAAAATGATGTATTTACTTACTCTTACATGTGAATTGGTAAGGAAGTTCAAATACATAAAATTAGAAGGTGCAAAATATAAAATTATAGAGTGCAAAATATAATATTTTATGACAAATACTAATGATTTTTTTATTGAAATGAGGGGGTGCACCTGCTCACCCCTGAATCTCATATAGATCCGCCGGTGTTTGGACCCACAATCCTTCTGGGTCTGAAAAGATTACCATGACTCCACTAAATTGAACCAAATAGGCAATGCCATCATGGCATCAAATCAAGCCCTTGTGGTAGCTTCATACACTGAATAAAGGATGAGTTTTAATTTAATGCACACTACTATTAGTATATGGCTTTAGCTGTGCAAGTGTATGAAGACATGTAGGATCAAAGTAAAAGACAATTTAGATACAGTTCCTTGAGTACTTCTGGTACTATATTTGCATAATGTTAGAAGCATAGTATCGTGAATAAGAACATTTAACCCAAAATTTTAAAGCAACAAGTCAATTTCACCTCATTCAACCCAAAACCTTTAAGAAATTTGATTTACGGATCTTTTTCACCTATATTTTGCTTAACTTACTCATTACTACTCAATTGTGAGACTTCATTTTCACACTTATACTTCAACACATATCCATCACAAATGCTATCTGTAGCAAGATAAAGAAATGAAAAAATTAAATGAATCTTTCACATGGTGTAAATTAATAGTTAGAACTTAATTAACCGATGGAGTTTGTGTCAACATCCTCCCATGGCAAGACCCTGGTCGGGAAGAGTCATTTCCAATTATAGTGCTTGTTAATTGACTTGAGTAAAATAAGAAGCGCCTTTACTATGTGTTGTAGCCTTTGGCCCACATGAACATTGTTTTAACTGTCTCTAAGGATACCTCAATACTCTATAATTAAGAAATGATGTTTTAATTATAAATGTCAATTTGAATTAAAAAGGCTCTCATGAGAGAATAAAAGAATGCTAAAATTAAAATTGGAAACAACTATATATCGTGGTCAGTGATATAACTTGGCACAGAATGGAAAAAGATATTTGTACCATTTAATATACAATGACACAATATTGGACTTGTTGCTCATCACAATAAGTATATAAGGACTTGTTATCATCTAATATAAAGCGTGCAGTCGTGAAGTAGAAGATAAGAATACAAAAGGTAGACTCATTGCCATTGCTGAACTTCAATGAACATACAGAAAATTAATGCCTTTAACTTTATCGGGCTTAGCTTATTCAGGTTCTTTTTAAAGAGTCAATGTTAACAGTTATTGGCATCCTTCATCCATCATATCTTTTTCTCTAGTGTTCTTGTGCTAAATCCAGCATAGGTTTGGACCTCTACCTCCATTCTCTGACTGTTTATTCATAGCCACTATGCTTAGAGTAAACACTATTTTGCTATGTACCATTTACTTGCCTAGTGTTACTTACAATGTTCCTTGCATAGTTTACTTGCATAGTATTATTTACACAGTGAAAATTTGCCTTAAGTTATACATATTTCTAGAGGTCAAAATAATGTTCCATAAAGAAATATTAGAGATAGCCAAAAATCACGTCTCTGTTAAAACTAAACAAAGAAAATGTATTAAGGAAAAAAAGAGTACATAGAAGTTTGTTTAAATGGTATACTATTTTTTTTAGATCAAATATCATATGAAGAGTTTGTTTATTTATTTTTTTGTCCTATTTGTGACTTTTCTGTAGGCAACATGATCTTCAGGACACTCCTATTCCTCCTGGCCTTTATGGTGACAAATTCAGTTGCTGTGATGGACAAGAAGACATACATAATACACATGGACAAGACCAAGATCAAAGCCTCAATCCATTCCCAAGACAACTCAAAACCTTGGTTCAAATCAGTCATTGATTTCATCTCTGAAACTTCATTAGAAGAAGAGATAGCCCCTCAGCTTCTTTATGTTTATGAAACCAGCATGTTTGGTTTTGCTGCCCAACTTTCAAATAAACAGCTTGAGTACTTGAACCAAATAGATGGTTTCCTTTCAGCCATACCTGATGAACTATTAACCCTTCACACAACATACAGCCCCCATTTTCTTGGCCTACAGAATGGAAAAGGACTTTGGAGTGCTTCTAACTTGGCCTCAGATGTGATCATAGGAGTCCTTGATACAGGAATATGGCCTGAACACATCAGTTTCCAAGACAAAGGTTTGTCCAAAGTACCCTCTCGTTGGAAAGGTGCTTGTGAAGCAGGCACCAACTTCTCTTCCTCAAGTTGTAACAAGAAGCTTGTTGGTGCAAGATTCTTTCTACAGGGGTATGAAAAATTTGCTGGAAGAATCAATGAAACATTGGACTATCGTTCAGTGAGAGATGCGCAAGGACATGGAACACACACAGCCTCAACTGCAGCTGGTAACATGGTGAGCAATGCCAGCCTTTTCAGCTTGGCACGCGGTTCAGCCAGTGGAATGAGGTACACCTCAAGAATAGCTGCTTATAAAGTATGCTGGCGTTTAGGCTGTGTTAACTCTGACATATTGGCAGCTATTGATCAAGCTGTTGCTGATGGTGTTGATGTGTTGTCACTCTCTTTAGGTGGCATTGCTAAACCTTACTACAATGACAGCATTGCCATAGCCTCATTTGGAGCAACACAAAAAGGAGTATTTGTTTCTTGTTCAGCAGGCAATTCTGGTCCCTCTAGTTCAACTGCTGGAAATGTTGCCCCATGGATCATGACTGTTGCTGCTAGCTACACTGACAGAAGCTTTCCAACACAAGTGAAGCTTGGGAATGGAAAGGTTTTCAAAGGGTCATCATTATACAAGGGCAAGCAAACAAACCTATTGCCTCTTGTGTATGGAAACTCCTCAAAAGCACAAAGGACAGCACAGTATTGCACCAAAGGTTCACTTGATCCAAAGTTTGTCAAAGGAAAAATAGTCGCTTGCGAACGCGGAATAAATAGTAGAACCGGAAAGGGAGAGGAAGTGAAGATGGCAGGTGGGGCAGGAATGATACTGCTCAACTCAGAAAACCAAGGAGAAGAGCTTTTTGCTGACCCTCATGTTTTGCCAGCCACATCCTTAAGTTCCTCAGCAAGTAAAACAATCAGAAGCTACATTCACTCAGCAAAAGCACCAACAGCTTCAATTTCCTTCCTAGGGACAACATATGGAGACCCAGCACCAGTTATGGCAGCATTTTCTTCTAGAGGACCAAGTGCTGTGGGCCCAGATGTGATCAAGCCAGATGTAACTGCACCTGGTGTGAACATCTTGGCTGCTTGGCCCCCCACAACTAGTCCAAGCATGCTCAAGAGTGACAAAAGAAGTGTACTATTTAACATAGTCTCAGGTACCTCAATGTCATGTCCTCATGTTAGTGGCATAGCTACGCTGATTAAATCTGTGCACAAGGATTGGTCACCTGCTGCTATCAAATCTGCTCTCATGACTACTGCTTCCACATCAAACAACAAAGGTGCTCCAATTGCCGACAACGGTTCAAACAACTCTGCATTTGCTGACCCTTTTGCATTTGGTTCAGGCCATGTTAACCCTGAAAGAGCTTCTGATCCAGGGTTAATCTATGACATCACCACCAAAGATTACTTAAATTACTTGTGCAGTTTGAAATACACATCCTCCCAGATTGCTATACTGTCAAAAGGTAATTTTAAATGTGCCAAAAAATCAGCTCTTCATGCTGGTGACTTGAACTACCCTTCATTTGCTGTGCTATTTGGCACAAGTGCTAGAAATGCTAGTGTGACATACAAGAGGGTAGTCACAAATGTAGGGAACCCCTCAAGTTCTTATGCAGTGAAAGTGGAAGAACCAAAGGGAGTATCTGTCACGGTTGAACCAAGGAATATTAGTTTCAGAAAAATTGGTGACAAATTGAGTTATAAAGTGACCTTTGTTTCATATGGAAGAACAGCAATTGCTGGCAGTTCATCATTTGGATCACTTACTTGGGTATCAGGTAAATATGCTGTTAGGAGTCCTATAGCAGTAACATGGCAATAATAGGAAAGGTCTTTGTAACAGTAGCATTTGAGACTTGAGAGAAGCATAAAACTATTTTTTCAGCTCTTAGCTAGCAGGGGAACTTTATTTGGTGAATGAGATCCATCACAGTACTATTATTGTAACCTTGTTACCATCTTTAAACTTTATTGAATAAAAGAGCACACTTTGTTGTGAAATTATCACTCATAGTTAAACAATATCATATAAAATTTGTTTTGCTTCATAAAAAAAAATTGAGATAAAAATAGAAACAAAAACTGCCAAATTAAGAACACCAGTTATCAAAACACCAAGTTTTATGTAGGTATCGAAAATTCACTTCATTAATTAACAGGTGACATGTGAACTAAGATATTTTTTGAGTTATTATTTTTAGGTTAAAATATATTTTTAATGCTAATTTTATATAGGGGTATACTAATTTGTTGATCTGTTCAAGCATTGGTTTTTACATAGCTATTAAAAAGATGTGTAAATATAATTTGATAGTAACCACAATTAAAGTTTTCCAAAAAAGTATATTGTTTACTTTTTAGTATATGTTTAGGAACCAAAGTAGATATTCACGTTCAACCAATTAATCTAGATCTTCTTAGTAAAGTATAATGATTAATTAATTGTGATTTCATTGTGTGTGTCAACCCAGATAACAATGGAGTCATCATTCTGTTCTTTTCGAAAACAAAAAAAAAAATGAAATTATGATTTCGTTGTATATCCGATACAGCGAAATTATGATTCGGTTGGTTACAAAAGATAACAGAAAATTCACTAAGTCACATATTATTGCAACCAAGGAAAGGAAAAGAAAAAACATTGTGAGAGAGGAAGGGAAAGAGTTGGGGTGTAGGAAAGTGAGGAGGGTAGGCAATTTTGCATTTTATGGGATGAGAATAGCAATTATGGAGGTGAGAATAGCAGCCTCCCCCAGTTTCACATTTCGGCCGAGCATCCCGAGCTGGGCTGGTTTGAGCATCTAAATTTGCTACTTCTATTGAAGATTTAGGGTTAAAATCTTAGTGTTTTATTTTGTATCTTTACTGTGACGTAAATTCTTAGAGGTCGTCTAAGGTCTAAGCTTGACACGTGTTCTTTACAGAATATTTTTATTAACAGTAAATAAATTACTAAATAATAGTAAAATTGCATATCTTAAAAAAATTGCATATTTTACACTGTGCCTTTTAAAATTGTTTGTAATTTACATTCATCCTATCCAAATAGCCAGCAATGTGAATGTTGGAAAAATAATAAATGGTTAGAAGTTAGATTATCCTGAAGGAGAATAATGATCCTACTATCTTGCTTCGATTTCAGGGAACTCTTCATGGCCGGGAAGGGGAATTACCTTACCCTTTTGATCAACTTCTAGAGGGTACTTGAGCAGATGTCCTTTCATCTCTGTTACATCACTTGACGAAAATTGTTTCCAGTTCTGTTCCCCTATCTTTCTAACCCTTTTAACACATTCCACGCTCTCTGGTTGTAGAAAGCAATCTTCAATAGTACCGGTATGTTCAGCCCAAAGTGACATTCTATATCCATGGATCTGCATGGTGTAGTATCACAAAGAATTACAGTCACAAAGAATTACAGTAAGGTCATTTATTAATATTACAAATATTCCATTTGTGTACTTGTTTTCTAATTATTTTTTTAGGTTAAGTTTCTAATAAAATAATAATTTTATTTTTTGTCTTTTGGTAATTTTTTTAGTTCCAAATAAATTGGAGAATTTTTTTATTTATATTTTGATAAATTTTTCATTTGTTATCAGTTAGGATTAAAATAAAATTTGTTAATTTATCAGAAATTAAAATAAGATATCAATGACCAAAAATAAAATAAAATTATTAGACTCAACTCAAAACAAAAATTTATTAAAAAATAAACATAAAAATTAAATATTTATTAAAAATAAAAATATATTTAAACCGATAACAATATATATATATATACATATATATATATATATATATATATATATATATATATATAAGTAAACCAGAAGCAAAATTCAGATCTTTTAGTTCCTTAGAAGTTGCATTGACAAATGCATATTTGTGTTCCAGGGAGTTAGAGAAACCAAAATAAACCCAAATATGTTGGTTTTGGTGCCAGATGGTCATAACTCATAAGGGTCAGGTTATTTGGATTTGACTCCCGTAAAGTTAGGGGTGCCATTTAGAAGCTAGAGTGTGGAATTATAATTGTGGATAGAAAAATCAAAGGTGTAATTTGTTATAAATGTGTGTGTAATTTATCAAAACTTTAACGAGTAAATCTTTGTTTTGGTCCTGAAATTATGTGAGTGTCAGAGTAGTTCCTAAAATTAAAATTATTAATTTTAATCATTGTCAGCCGTCCACTAACTCCATTGGAAAATGTGTGACGTAGTACTTTATTTGCCACATGACTGTCCAATCATGGACACATTAGCAAAGACTAAAATGAAGATTACAGGGATGCTTTCTGCAATTTTGTCCAAGTACGACTAACAACGTGGATGCAGAAGAGAACATTTCAAAGCGTGCATTCCACCTTTTGAACAGAAGGATCAAGTTGTTGAACCATTCAAAATTGAGAGACTTATCTGAACTTTCTAAATATAAATGAAAGAATCAAGATGAATTCATTTTAAAATTAAGAGACTTAACTAAACCTTCTAAAAATAAAGGATAATGAAACCTAATAAATTAATTAGAAAAACAAAAAGTAAATAAACCTTCTTTCTAATAAGATACCAGGTTTCTATAAACGAGTGTCAGAGCACCGATCTTAAAGCTATTGGGGAAATTCATGCAAATTATGGCAAGATTTGATGGGAAGAACGCTTCTTGGTGGCTGATCCAATTAGACTAGTATTTTACTACTATTGAAGTATGTGAGGAAAATACACTATTGTGGGTAGCTATATTGGCATGAGAGGATAAACTTCAAGTGATGGTGTTCCTAGAAAGAGAGCAACCAAAAGGCTACATGGTTGACCTTTGAGAAGGTTGTGCTCAAATGGTTCCAACCAGAGCTTTGGGCTTGTGTTCAAGGTTCAAAGGGAGGAGAAAACAACTTGGAAGAATAACTGGTGGCATTTCAAAATGAGAGCAAAGAATCAGGACTAAGAAAGCTAGAAATAGATACAACAAAGAAACAAGAATTGGGGGTCCAAAATTCTTGGAAGAGAAAACATCCCAAGAGGGAGAAATCTGACAACAAGTAGATAAGCAAGATATAGAAGAATGATAGACACATGATAAGGAGGAAGAAACCTGAGGGAAGAAAAGTAAGAAAACAACAACCACTCAACATTCTAAGTCAAGAATGTAAAAACAGAAGAAAAGATGGACATTCGAAGGTTGAAAACAAAAACCAATTTAAAGGAGAAGTCAACTTCAACTAACCAGAACCAAAGGGAAAATGTGTTAGCAATATAGGTTTAGTTTTGGTACAATTTGGTTGACCAACCAACTGCATCGAAGCAACCTATGACCTAACTTTGATGTGGCACATTATTTGTAACTTTAGCATGCACGTAAGTTGCCACGTGGCTGCCCAGTCATGGACACATTAACAAGGACCAAAATGAAAATTTCATGGATGTTTTTGACAATAAATTCTTGTAATAGTGAGACTTCATTTCGGATCAAACTGGCTGATTTGGGAACTAAAATGACATTAAATTGTCTGATGATGATAAGTTTGTCCGTTTGTTGCTAATTACTATCACCCTCGATCACTTTGGCCAGTATATGTATGAATCAGAGTTCCATTACAACTGATGACCAATTGACTCCCATTATGGCAAAATCAAAGTTAGGTCATAGGTTGCTTCGGTGGAGTTGATTGGTCAACCGAATTGTACCAAAACAAAACCTCTATTGCTAATACATTTCCTCTTTGGTTTTGGTTAATTGAAGTTGGCTTCTCCTTAGAAGTCGTTTTTGTTTTCAACCTTCAAATGTCCATCTTTCTTTTCTTCTATTTTTAGATTCTTGACTTCTATGTTGAGTGGTTGTTGTTTTCTTACTTTTCCACCCTCAAGTTTCTACCTACTCGCCATCTTTCTTGTTGAGAAATGATCCAAAAATTGGTAACTGTTTCAGCTATAATTTAGGGAAAACTAATTTGCCACCAATCCACTAGTTAGGTTGTTTTTATCCATTCCTAATTTCTCTCATGTAATATCTGCATGTTAGTTCCCACTTTCAGATGATCTGAAGTTAGTTTTTATTTTCAGTTATGTAAAATGCCTATTTAAAGGCTTCATTTGTGATTCAATAAAGTGTGACAGAGTATTTTATTCAAACTATGTGTTTTTATTGCCATCATCTATTTTATTTTTTTCTTAAGTTCCAACAATTGATATCAGAGCCGAATTTGTTTTTTAACCGGGCGTCTGATTGAGTGAGTGAAAGACTCGGAAAGGCAAGTGAAACATCTAAAGCTCCATTGAATGGCAACAAACGAGTTCTCAGCTTCGCAGCCGCTCATTACTGTGTTCAATGGGGACAAATACCAGTTCTGGAGTGTCAAAATGAAGACACTATTCAAATCACAAGATCTTTGGGAGCTTGTTGAGGAAGGTGTACCCGAACCAGATGAAGCAACTAGATTGAGAGATAATAAGAAGAAGGATGCAAAAACACTTTTCTTCCTTCAACAAGGTGTTCATGAGGATATATTTCCTAGGATCATGGGGGCAACTAATTCTAAGGAAGCATGGCAAATCCTACAGAAGGAGTTTCATTGTGACAGCAAAGTCATGGCAATCAAATTGTAGATGCTCAGACGTGAAATTGAGACTGCAATGATGAAGAGAAATGAATTCGTTCAAGAATTCCTTTCAATAGTTTCAGCGTTAGTGAGTCAAATGCGTATTTATGGGGAGCAGTGCAACGACCAAACTGTTGTGACTAAGGTGCTAAGGAGTTTAACGCTCAATATGATCACGTGGCAGGAGCTATTGAGGAGTCAAAGGATATAACTACCTTCACCTTTGATGAGTTAATGGGTTCCTTGAGAGCCCATGAAGTAAGAATTAATCGACCCTTTGAGCAAGAGGTAGAGAAGGCATTTCACATAAAGGGGGAGTCTTCTACCGCACAAGGGTTCAAGCGTGGTGTGAAACAACTTGGAGAGGAGAAAGAAGTACAGGATGTGGACGTGGAAAAGGTCAAGGCCAAGGTGTTAAATGTTTCAACTGTAGAGGCTATGGTCATATCCAAGAAAACTTTAGTTTAAGAAAGAATCAAGCAAATTATGTAGAGGAAGCTGAAAATGAAGAGGAAGAATATGATGATCACGAGTTGTTCATGGCAACCCTGGAAAAGGACTTGGATAAGCAAAATATTTGGTTCCTTGACAGTGGGTGTTCAAACCACATGACATGCATCAAAACCTTGTTTGAAGAGTTGGATGAAAGCTACAAGAAAGAAGTAAGACTTGGTGACAACAAACAAATTCAGATTGAAGAAAAAGGTACAATTGCAATTTAGAACAATAGCGGTAAATGTTATCTTTGCAATGTATTCTTTGTTCAATGTTTGTCTCAAAGTCTGTTAAGTGTTGAACAATTGATTGCAAGTGGATATATGGTGGTGTTTGATGATTTTGCATGTATCATCAAAAGCAAGAAAACAGGTGAAGAAGTGGTTAAAACTAGCATGACAAAGAACAAATTGTTTCCTGTGGACTTTTCCAATTTGGCAAGTTGTGCAATGATAGCAAAAGAAGAAGAAGAAACAAGGCTCAGGCACAAGAGATATGGACATCTCAACTTCAAAAGCCTAAAGTTGTTGTAGCAAAAAGAAATGGTGAGAGGAATTCCAAAGCTAGAAAAATTGGATGTTTGTGAAGCCTGCATCTATGGAAAGCAAAGTAAGAAACCCTTTCCCACAGAGAAGGCGTGGAGGGCATCAAGCAATCTAGAACTGATCCATGTAGACCTATGTGGACCAATGAAGACAAACATTTAGTGGAAGTCATTTTTTTATGCTCTTAACAGATGATCACAGTAGAATGAGTTGGGTGCATTTCCTACAAAGCAAAGCTGAAGCACTTGAAGCCTTCCAGAAATTTAAACTTCTAGTTGAAAAGCAAAGTGGCCAACATGTCAAGTTGGTGAGAGCAGATCGAGGGGGAGAGCTTACTTCGCATGCATTCAACTCTTTTTGTGAAGATCATGGCATTCACCGAGAACTTACAGCACCATACATCCCAAAACAAAATGGTGTAGCGGAAAGAAAAAATTGCACTGTGGTAGAGATAGCACGAAACATGATTCAAGAGAAGGTACTGCCAACAAAATTTTGGGAAGAAGCAGTTGCCACAGCTGTATATCTACTGAATATTTCACCAACAAAAGCAGTTCCAAATCAGACTCCTTATGAAGTATGAACTGGTGTAAAGCCCGGGGTAAGTCACTTAAAAGTTTTTGGTTGTGTTGCTTATGCTCTAATTGCCTCACAAATTCTCAACAAACTAGATAAAAAGGCCATAAAGTGTGTCTTTGTTGGATATTCAACTAGTTCCAAAGCTTACAGGTTGTACAACCTCATGAGTGGGAAGATTATTATTAGTAGAAATGTGATTTTTAATAAGGAAGGAGGATGGACGTGGAAATAAAACAACAAAGGAGGAATCCAACTTGAAGAATTGGCCATAGAAGAAGAGCAACCTAATGTTGAAGAAGAGCAAAATGATGGTGAGAATTTACTTCAAACTCCACCCAACACTCCAAGAAGCTCCAATGTCTCCACACCAACAACCACTTCAACAAGCAATGAGACAACCACTGATTCATCTGACGAGGTGGGGCCACAAGGTTACATAACCTTAAGAGATATTTATGAAGCAACACAAGGCTTGTTTGTAGCTGATCCTAACTGCTTTGAGGAAGCAATCACAAAAACTGAATGGAAGAAGGCTATGGAAGAAGAATTAAAAACAATAGAAAAGAATGAAACATGGGAGCTGATGGATTTGCCCAACAACAAGCAGGCAATTGGAGTGAAATGGATATTCATAACCAAGTATAATGAAATGGAAGCATACAAAAGCACAAAGCAAGGCTGGTGGCAAAGGGCTATGCTCAATAATAGGGAGTTGATTATGAAGACACATTTTCTCCCGTTGCTCGATTTGAAAAAGTACGAACCTTCTTAGCTCTTGTTGCACAATTAAATTGGAGTGTGTATCATTTTGATGTCAAATCAACGTTTCTCAATGGTGAGCTAGAAGAAGAAGTCTATGTACTGCAGCCTGCATGATTTGTAGTTCAAAATGAGGAAGAAAAATTGTACAGGCTAAAGAAAGTTCTCTATGGGTTGAAACAAGCCCCTAGAGCATGGTATGGAGGAATCAACTCCTACTTCATTGATAATGGATTTAGCATAAGCAAAAGTGAGCCTACACTCTACGTTAAGAAGGAAGGTAAAAATGTCTTGTTTGTTAGTCTTTATGTAGATGATATGATTTACATGGGCAAATCATCTGTTGTCGTTGAAAAATTTCAATCAAACATGAAAAAGGAGTTTGAAATGTCAGATTTGGGTTTATTGCATTATTTCTTTGGAATATAAGTGAAGCAAGCTAAAAGTGGTATTTTCATTTTTCAAAAGAAGTATGCAACTTACTTATTGAAAAGGTTCCATATGATGGGGTGCAAGACAACTGCTACACCAATGAATACAAATGAGAAATTGTTGTTGAATGATGGTACTGAAGAAGCTAACATACAACAATACAAAAGCTTGGTAGGTGGCCTTATTTATTTAACTGACACTAGACCTGACATCTCTTATTTTGTTGGAGTAATATCCAGGTTCATGCATACTTCTATAAAGCATCATTATGGAGCTGCAAAAAGAATTATGCGATATGTAGCAGGAACTCTAGATTTTGGAATATGGTATAAGCATGTGGAACAATGCAATCTTGTTGGATATACAGACAGTGACTGGGCAGGATGTATGAAAGATCGTAGAAGCACTATAGGGTATGCATTATTTTTCGGATCTGGTGTGATTTTATGGAGTTCAAAAAAACAAGCCACTGTCTCACTATCCTCTTTAGAAGCTAAGTTTATTGCAGCAACTGCAACAACATGTCAAAGAATTTGGCTAAACAGAATACTGGAAGATCTTGGACAGAAGCAGAGAGAAGCAACTCAGATTTTGTGTGATAATAAAGCAACAATAGCTATGACCAAGAATCCTGTTTTTCACAGCAGGACCAAGCACATTGATATAAGGGCACATTTTATTAGAGACTTGGTTACTGAAGGGAAGATTAATTTACAATATTGTAGTACTGAAGAACAAGTTGCTGATATCCTCGCAAAATCACTTGCAAGAAGCAAACATGAACACTTGAGGAATTTGCTTTGGTGTCTGTAATTTTGGATGAGAAGTGATCCAAAAATTGGTAACTGTTTCAGCTATAATTTAGGAAAAACTAATCTGCCACCAATCCAGTAGTTAGGTTGTTTTTATTCATTCCTAATTTCTCTCCTGTAATATATGCACATTAGTTCCCACTTTCAGATTAGCTTAAGTTAGTTTTTATTTTCAGTTATGTAAAATGCCTATTTAAAGGCTTCATTTGTGATTCAATAAAGTGTGGCAGAGTATTTTATTGAAACTGTGTTTTTATTGCCATCGTCTATTTTATTTTTTCTTAAGTTTCAACATTTCTATCTTTCTTCTATATCTTGCTTCTCTACTTGTTGTTAGGTTTCTCCCTCTTGGGATGTTTTCTCTTCCAAGAATTTTGGACCCCTGATTCTTGTTTCTTTGTTGTATCTATTTCTAGCTTTCTCAGTCTCTCATCTTGAAATGCCACTAGTTCTACTTCCAAGTTGTTTTCTCTATCCTTTGAACCTTGAACACAAGCCCAAAGCTCTCGTTGGAACCATTTGAGCACAACCTTCTCAAAGGTCAACCATGTAGCCTTTTGGTTGCTCTCAGGAGAAGGAGGAGAAGGAAAGAAGAAGAAGAAGAAATTTGTTTGGTGAAGGAAGAAAAATCCTTGGTATAATCCTAAAGCAATGACTTTTGGGCCGAAAGGCCTGTCATCCTTCATTAAAATTATGAGAATTACTTCCTGCACCCTGTCCCATCCTTGCACCACCACCACAACCGGACACAATCGGTGTTGCCCACTCCCACCAAAACAGTGAAACCATCGTCATCGCTTCCCACTTTGTTCTAACCCTCAATTTTAAGAGCGATGATAGTGCAAGTGGAGACTGGAGAGGAGGTATGGGCGAATTGGTTTGGTGTTAAGGGCGCTGATGGTGTCCACAAGAAGGGAGAGGGGTGCCTGGTGAGAGATACTTTTGTCCGTTGGAGCCTTTTTGGAGGTGCACAAAGAAGAAAAGGATGCAAGAAGTAGAAACCTAGTCCAAAGGAGGCCCACTCCTACTCCCTTCTCGAAGTGGGAACTCTAAAAAAAAATGTAGGAATGAAGTTCCAAGAAACATCGATTTAAACATTATGGTTGAGTTGACTTTACTATATAGAGAGATTGCTTCATGTTGTTTCAGTTACTGTGGCAGTTTCTGTTGTGCTTAATTGTCTTGTGAATCATGGCACTACTAGCAGACGCAGCAGTGGGAGCTGTGTTCGGGGAATTGCTGAAAGCTATTTTGGAAATAAAGGACAAAGCCATTATGTTCAAACAAACATTGCTCAACCTCCAATCCACTCTCATTACAATAGCTCCGGTGATCAAAGAGATAGAGCAGCACAACGTGGAGTTGGGGCGTCCAAAGGAGGAACTCGAATCGCTCATAAGACAAATGGAAGAAGGCACCAAGCTTGTTTGCAAGTGTTCACAAATCCACAGGCTAAACTTGATGGCCAAGGCCCGTTACCAGGACAAACTAGAGGCACTTGACGATTTGCTTGTCAGGTTTTTCATTGTGGACTTACAAGCTCATACTGCAAGAGATCAGAAGGAGACACTGCTTAAGGTCAGAAGAATACTTAGTGCTGTTAATAGGTTGACCTTTGTTGGTTCATCTTCAGCTTCTTACCTTGTGCCTGGGGAGCTGATTGGATCAGAGATCGATGAATCAGAATATGAAGATGCACTGAGTGTCATTTCTGATATGGAATCAGCAAATACAAGTTTTATTTGCGATTCTGATCCTGACCCCATCGATGGGAATGAGTCAGATACCCCTATTTCAACCCAGCCTGCAGAAAATAATGCATCCGGGACTAATTCCGCTGACCATCAGGTTGGACAAGTAAGTCCTTTTGCTTTCCAATGCGCTTCTTTTCAAATTAAAGAAACAATGGTATATCAAAAGTCGATCGTTAACACAAGTCTCGTCACTTGAATCTCTTAACCAAGATCTGAAGTTTGATCCTGAGCTTGGGCATGGAGCTACCACTTTATCCCAAAATAGATCTGGGTAGCTTCCTTTGGTTGCACAAAAAAAGCAAACAATGGTATTTATTTTAGTGATATTGTTAGTGTAATTTCTTTTCCAACAGGTTATAGAATGCTATTTTTTCCTTCGTATATTTATTTCTAAAACTAATTATCTTACTGTACAACTCTTTTTTCTTCTTTTTATTATAAGAAGAAAAACGTACAACTTATCTACTCAGATACAAATTTTCTAATCACTTTTAAGCCATTATTAACTTGTAAGTTCAAGCATATCATGCAATTGCTTTTCCATCACGTGTTAAACTTTTGCACCTACACTACTTAATAGCCTGCTTTTTATAAAATACTAAATTAATCAATCCAACGGTTCTCATTTGACCACTTAAAAATGAGTTTTATTGTTATTCTAGCAACTCCTCCGCAGTTGTCAGGGGGATACTTGCAAACTTTAAGCTTATTCTGATGACTCGGTGCATAGTCAGAGTTTGCAGATTGTGCCAGCTCATAAAAAAGGGTCCCTAAGTGCGTTGCTCCTGCATGGGAATTTAGATATATGGGTTCATGGAGCCAAAAACCTTCCAAACATGGAGATGGTAAGCCTGAAGATTCCAATCGATCCTTATGTGTACATTTGGGTGCAAAATGCTGTAATTGGGAGGACTTTTGTGATTGGCAAAAGTGAAAACCCTGTGTGGGAGCAACATTTCTATGTTCCTGTTGCACATCATGCTGCTGAAGTTCATTTTGTTGTGAAGGACAGTGATGTGGTGGGTTCACAGCTCATTGGCGTTGTGACAATTCCTGTGGAACAAATATACTCGGGGCAAAAGGTACAAGGGACCTACCCTATCCTGAACGGCAATGGGAAGCCTTGTAAGCCAGATGCTGTCTTTGAGTGTATCCGTTCAGTACATTCCTTTGGAGAAACTTATCTTTTATCATCAAGGAGTTGGAGCTGGTCCTGACTACATTGGGGTTCCTAGCACATATTTTCCATTGAGGAAAGGTGGAACAGTTACTCTATATCAAGATGCTCATGTTCCAGATGGTTGCCTCCCTAATGTTGTGCTTGATAATGGCATGTATTATGCTCATGGAAAGTGTTGGCTTGACATCTTTGATGCCATAAATCGAGCTCAGCGTTTGATTTACATTACGGGGTGGTCGGTGTGGCACAAAGTTAGGCTGGTAAGGGATGCAGGCTATATATCAAATTACACCCTGGGTGATCTTCTGAAGTCTAAGTCACAGGAGGGAGTAAGAGTGCTGCTGCTTCTTTGGGATGACCCTACATCAACAACAAGCATTCTCGGTTACAAAGTGGTTAGTAATAGTAATGCAATCTTTTTATGTTACCTATTACTGCATTTTGGTTTTGGGGAGGGCTAGGCCTTGGTGTGCATTGTGCAATTGTCTGTATGTGTACATTTTTGTTGCATGTTCTTACAATAATTATGTCTGTTTATTTCTTTGGGAAATTTGTTCTTTTTGACAACTTTTGAAATTAATAGTGGAAAAGAAAAAAGATAGATGTTGGCTATTGCAAACAGAAAACTTAAGAAGGAGGGAATTGTTCCAGATTGCATTTGCATATTTAAGGGCAAGTGAGGTTACTAGTTCATGTCGGAAATTACTCTAAATTTTAGGAGAATCACAGCATCTCATTAATTGGAAGGATTACAATGAGTTATTCTATTTTATCTCACTTATATAATTTTTGGATTCCTAGTTTATTCTTGGAATATCTTATTCATCACTAGTACTTCGTTTTTTGTTTTCTTCCTTATTTCTATATATCTTATTCCTTGTCATATGAAATAATAAATAGATGAAATGATTTTCTTCATACCGTGCTCATACTTGAGTACCTCTTGATAAAAACTCTGTTTTCGTCTTGCCAATGGCCTCAAAATTGCCCTTAATTAATTAGAGATATATTCAAATCAAACTTTATCTACAGTTGGTTTTGAGCCTTCTTCTTCATTGGCTTGTGATTTTTAATTTTTGGCTTAAATATATTTTTAGTTCCTGTAAAATAAACAATTTTTTATTTTAGTTCCTCTAAAATTTAAAATCATTGTTTTGGTCGCCATAAAATGAGCGAATTTTGGTTTTGATCTTCTTTTCTTTTATTGGCATTGGTTTTGATCGTTAAATTTGTCTTTGGTTTTCATCCCTCCAAAATCTGAAATTAATGTGTTTGGTCCTACGGTCATTTTAAGGTAGATAAATAAAATTCATTTTAGGGATCTAGAGAATTTTTTAAAGGAATCACGTGCGGACATGGTACCACAGCTACTAGTGGGTGCTACCTGGGATTGGCCACTTGATCTTCCGCTAAACACATAAACAAACAAGTAATGAGTGTCACATAACATCAGGTACCAAAAACAATTATTTCAGATTTTTGGAGGGATGAAAATCAAAGAAAAAAATTACTAGACCAAAACCAAAATATCATTTTATTGAGGATAAAAAATATATTTAACTCTTATTTGTTTTCAGCTAGAGTTTTCTGCTTATAATCTGTCATAAAGTTATACCAACAATAAATAGTTAACTTGCTATTGCCCTTGTCTATATGGTTATTTTGATATGGTACTTTTTTTTTTGTCGGCCAATGTTAATTGTTAGTGATATTTTTAGCTTGATCTATGAAGTTTTGATATGGTATGCGACCCAGCAAACCATTCCTTTGCCTTGTGTTAATGATATTTATAGCTTGATTTATGAAGTTTAGGTTATTTTAAGATGAAGACTCTTGAATTAGTTTTTCTTTTTAAAATCTTAGTTTCATAGATATGATTTGCTTTTTATTTTAATTATGTAAAACTCTTCTGCTTTACATTCAGGATGGTGTCATGGCAACTCATGATGAGGAAAGTAGACAATATTTCAAGAACTCTTCTGTGTTCATGCTGCTTTGTCCTCGCATTGTTAGAAAACAACATAGCTGGGGCAAACAAAAGGTTTGGTTTGACATTGAGCCTACTCATTTAAATATTTTTATTTACTGTGTCCCTTGATTCATTGCATTATTAAAATTTATAATGATGTTCTCTTTTCCCAGTTCGGTATACTTTATGATGCATATATTACTACTGATAGGGTGATCCCATTTGGTAGTTTAGCTAACTTTTTTCCGTAAATGTCG
>PYAF01005630.1:1769089-1782381 GCA_007407185.1 Glycine tomentella
TTATATTTTGAAAAATACCTTCCTAAAATTGCAAGGACTGTCTGTGTCAGAAGGGTGAGCATCTCATGCCACAAAAATTGAGTTAGCTAATATTTTCCTGTGTGTTCCACTAATAAAAGGATCATTCATGTGGTCTCTTATCACCACCGTTATTGCACCCTGACAATGTTTGCTATAGAAAGACATCACAGTTGAGCTTATATGCTCAGTGCCAAAGTGGAGATCAACTTTCTGGTCATACTATAGTTATGAGTGAAAGGATAGTATGGTGTGTCTGCATGTGATATGTTAGCCACTAGCCTTACATGGTATTCTGAAAATGGTTGGTATACCTATATATATTGAGTACTTAGATTGTACTGTATGTATGAATACCTACCAAATATTGTATAATATGGTTTACAGATAATCATGTCCTTTAAGTATGTGATTGAAGGTTCAATCCTCAAGTATGTATGGAATAATATGTATCAAGAAAAGTCAATTTCTTAAATGGATATTAATATCTCAAAATACAAATGATTACCGACCCTGTACTTCATAAATCACTTCATGCAAAACATAAATTTGTTGAGGGATTATTTACTTTGCTACTAAGTGAAACAAAATGCTATTTCACTTTTTTCCATCTAAGGCGTTTTTTAAAAAAAAATATTTTTGCTTCCTGATGTTAAAATTTTATTAATATTTATATTTTGCCATGTCATATCCATACTGTAGTTTTCATGGCCTTCCAAAAAAATACTGTAGTTTTCAAAAAAATTGTTATTGGTCAGTGGCGGAACCAAGAATTTTATTGAGAGGGGACGAACATAAAAAAAATTATATCATAAATAAAAATACTCCGAAGACAATACAAACCTAATATTAAAAAAAAAACTATTACAGAAATTAAAATCACTTTACTTGATTCTTACTCTACGTGTTTTCATATTGTTAAAATCATCTATAATTGAATCTGTGCTAAAACTCAAAACAATTTCTTTTTCAATGTATGTAATCAAAGAATCATTAAGAAATTGGTCTTCCATTCTATTTCGAAGTCTGGTCTTGATTATCTTTATAGCTGAGAAAGATCTTTCAGTAGTTGTTGTAGAAACTGGAAGAGTGAGTACAAGTCTAATCACTCTATCAATAAGAGGGTAAATAATTGACTTTCCAGTTCTTGGTAGCCCTTAACATAATTCAGATGTAGTTGATAAATTAATCAAATCTGGATGTTTAGGATATTTCCATATTGGAAGGCGTAGTGCAGGATCTCTTTCCAATAAAGTAACATCAACTTCTTTAACAACCTCTTTATTTTCAATTATAGGAGACTTTGAAGAAGGAGTCTCGGTATTCAACACCATTTCATGAGCCATAGCCCGTAGATAAAGGGAGGCTGTTCCTTAGGGTGGGTTGGGAAAAATCCAAATTCAACATTAGGAGTAGACAATGGCAAAGACTCACTATTTTTTCTCTTAAAATAAGCATCAATGGTAGTAGCATCCTTCCCCATAATTTTTCTGCGCATCAATCACAAATATCAAGTATCAATGACAATCACGTAAAGTAAATCACTGTTACATTTTGAATGAGATGCACACAAGCACGTTGTACAACATTAACAACCGAAACAATAGTTTATGATTTTTTTATTTCAGATTTAACAAAAACGGGTTCAGCCCAACATGGTAGGGGGTGCATGTGTAAAAACAAGAGGCACAAATAGCAGTTTATTTTATTTTAGAAGAATAACAACATGAAGAAGAAAGAGAAAAAAAGGCAAAAAGAAAGGAATAAGGAGATACCTAAAACTTTTCTCTTTCAATGGTTTACCAAAATGAAACAACTTTTTTGACTCCTTCTATTCTCTTGGAATTTGTGTTTATTTTTTCTCTTTTGTGTTCAGACCTCTCCCTTTTATAGTGTTCTTTCTCCTTCTTCCTCTTTATTCTTTTCCTTTTTATTATTATTTTTTTCGTTTTATCATCTTTCTTTCATTTTTTTATTTTTCTGTTATCTTTCTTTCCCATTTTATTTTATTACATTTTTTTTCCTTTCTTATATATTTTTTCCTCTTTTATGTTTTCTTTCCTTTTTTTATATTTTTCTTTTTCTTTTCTTTTTTTTTACTACGTTTTCTTTATATTTTTTCTTTCCCCTTATACCTTTTTTTAATATTTTTTCTTTTTTTATTAACTTTTTAGGGGGGGCGGTGACCCACCCTAGTCCCCCTAGTTCCGCCTCTGTTATTGACCCAACAAACAGTTTTGCATTCTTTTTTTTTGGGAAAATATGTAAATGAATATATTCCAAAGATACTTACAAAATACACAGGGCATTCCCTGGTTAACCAAAAAAATAAGATCCGATACACTTGCTAATATAGGAGAAGCAAATGAGAGGTGCTAGGCACACCAAGACTAGCTACAACAAAACATTCACATTTACTAATACAAGTGCATCAAGTGAATAAGCCTCAAAATTCTAAATCTGATCTTATATACAACACCAACAAAAGAAAAACTGTAATTATCGAAGAGGATGCGATTCCTCGTCATCCAAATGACATAGACCACGGTCGCCAAAGCCAAGCATCTGATCCGGCCAGAATTACCCGAGAGAGCCCTGTGATGGATTAGGCTATTCATGGTGCCATACAACGAAATGCTCCTTCTCAAAAAATGGAAGGAGTCTCTAACATCAGCCCACACCTTGAACACCAACCTGCACTTAAAAAATAAATGGTCATTCGATTCCAGCTCTACATTACAAAACGGGCAAAGGAAACCCATGCCGAGGTAGGGAGCCTTGTCCAGGGTCAAGCATTTCCTATTGACAGCCAACCAAAGGATAAAAGCCTCCTTAGGAGGTATGCCAGCATTCCAGTTTTGCATTCTTTGTCTTAAGCTCTTCTAGCCAATCAAACAGTTAGGCGCCAAATTCACTTGTGTTCTGGCCCTTTGGCAGCAATTGCAGATCAGACCGAGCCCTACTAAAATGGTTCGGTCTATCGACATTTAAGAGTGTGTTCTGTTATTCCTAACTCTTTGGTGGCAAAATGGGCAACTAGCTAGCTAGGACTTTAAAGTTTTCACTAACTGCCGGCTTTAATTCTCTTTTGCAAAGGATAAAAATCATAATAACATCATGACAATTAGAGGGAATTTTCTCACTCGCAATGGTATAATCTAATTCAATTCAGATTAATCGAATATTCAATGTAACAGCATGATATGTGTGGTTCTAAACTACTATATAGAGAGAAATTGAATTAAATTACGTAATTATAAGTTAAATCAAATACTAGGTCGTTAAATATAGAGATTTGATAATATAGACACACTTATCTTTTAATATAAATTTTTAATATAAATGTATTAACAAGTTATATGATCGATGTATTTTAAAAAAATATTTAGTTATACCTTATTAACGCACTCACATTAAAAAAAATGTGTACATTAACAAATCTTACAAATATTTGTTAACTTACACATATATAATTATTTTTTTAGTAATTTTTTATTAGCATGTTATTGGTTGAAAGTATTTACTGATTTTTTTTATGACTAATTTTCATCATGAAACTTAATTAATCATTTTTAGTGAAATTTTTTTTCTTCCGATCACATTTTATTCATTCATAATACTTGAACCCAAAACTTAAGCTTAAGAGGAGCAAGTCAATAGCACTCTCTACCCTTGTAGCCACTCCGACCTCCACAGAGTCCCTGCGTCCGTATCTGTCGGCTAGCTTCCCCACCGTGGCCGCCTTGATGATGCAGCACAATGCTTTTGTTTGTTCGTGAATTTCAATTTTCCTTCATGGCTGTAAGAAAAGACAAGTGATGTATTAAAATTTGGAATTTTAATCTCAACTCTCAAATTTTTTAATTATAATCTAACAGTTAAAATTAATTCTTTCATTTTAAATTTTTTATTTGAAACATCTCATTCATATATATATATATATATATATATATATATATATATATATATGAATTTCACAGTTTTGAGCTTTAAGATCAACCTAGTGCCATAAAGCTCGGACACTGACTAGAATATTTTATATATTTTAAAAACATACAAATAGCTAGAGTACAAAATAATTTTATGCTAATATAAAATTTTGCAAAATATAACTTATTTGATAAGAACGTTTAATTTAACAGTAGATTTTGAAATAGAATTATTTAATAAAAAATATTAAATAGAATAATAGTTGATGAAATGTATAATAAATGCAATGGCTAAATTAGATGTTGAGTAAAGATACATGACGTCCCAAAATGAGCAATTTAATTATTAAAAAAAAAAAAAGTTCTTCAGAATTCTGATTTGTGTCCAAAAGAGAGTATAGTACTGGTAGAGGAATGTGGTCTGGTTGGATCTCTTGGAGCGTTCTGGAAGAATAGATTCGTAAGACATAACATAACATAACATACTCAGAAGGTGGCCTGTCCTCAATGAAATGTCAATCATTTCATTTCTGTCGAAACTAAAGAGTTGGAGATGATCAAGTCCGTCTGTGGACCACGTAACGTACCATTTCGTGTTAGCCTACTGGGGCCCACCACTGGAATAGTCTTTGAGTTTGGGACCCCCACCCCCCATCATCACTTGTTTATTTCCTTTCCTTGTAAGATTGAACAGTCCTTTGGTACAAGGGAAGAAGTTGGAAAAATGAGCCAAATGAATCATCAAATTTTGTGGATTTTATATTTTTATTTTATTTTTATCTTTTTTTTTTTTTTTACTTTCATCTCTTGTTCAGTAATAAATTTTCAAAAAATAATAGTTATATATTTTTTATTGTAATTCTTTTCTATTTTGTTTTAAATAAACTCATCCTTAGTGTATGTTTGATTTTCGGTTATAAAATTATGTTTGACTCAAAAATTATTTTATCAACCAATCAAGATTCTTGCTTTTACATTTGTTTTATTTTTGTTTGTTAGATTTATATTAAAATGCGTACAACAATATTTTCAAGTATAAAACAAACATGCATTGTATTTTCAACTTTTCAATTTCAGACATATGTTATTTATGTAACAATTTATATAAAAGTTTTTACATTAATATTTTCTTATGTGCTTATTTTTCTTGCACATCATTAATTATATATTATAATGAATTAATGATAAAAAGATATAATATTAAGCTATTAAATAAATTGTTGTATGAAATTATATGTATCATATCTATTTTATATTAAGAAAATCTAGCTTAACTGTAAATCTACTGCTATTTCTTCAAATCCTATGAATAAAAAAAAAATTCTTAAAATATTCAGTTTTGTTTTGTAAGTAAAAAGTGAATGCTGCAAAATGACTAATGAGAGGGTGAGTCCAGCTCATCATGGTTTGGCAGGGGTTGCTGTTTAAAGTAAAATAATATATATATATATATATATATATATATATATATATATATTAAGTAAATAAGTTAAGTTGAAATATTTTATTACTACGAACAAATTTTAGAAACTCAACAAATTTTATCACGTGTTGACTTTTTGAAAATACAATCAAAAGTAAGGTGATACACTGACATAATCAAATAATATATATATATATATATATATATATATATATATTTTCATTATAAAAAAGAATGTATAAGTTATGTAAAGATTCTTACACTTTTATTAAATTAAAGATTGTCTAATCTTATTTACTTTTATTAAAAATTATATTTAACTTTTTTACGGATGACATTATAAAAATCTTTATGCTGACTATACGTGAAATTAGACTCTAAAAAAAATTAATATTGTTGTTTTGGGTCTTCTTGTTGTTGTTCATATTGGGTTATTGTCCGGAAACTAGGATTGCGTTGCTAATGGTGGCAGATTTAGTCAATGCATGTCTTGGGGTCGTAGATGATTTCCATGGCTTCACCTCCACGAGAAAGAAGACTATGGTTACGCTAACTAAGGAAGAAACTAACGAACAAAGTTTGTAGCTTTTCGTGAGAAACCATGCGTGGTAAGGGAAAGTGAGGTTAGGAATCTAAGACCACACAATGATTCTCCTATAAGTAGAGAAGGGAAAAACTTATTTCTCTAGGATGGAAATATTATATATGTTTATTGATTGATTTGATATAGTATATCAAATTTCAAATTTTATATTCAAATTCAAAGTGATTGAATTTAGATTAATTATAGTATTTAAAAGAAATAAAAAATATAATATTTAATATATAAAATATGTAATAATTTACTTAAAGAAGCAAATTGATCTTAAGAATATTTTTAATTGAGAACGAAAAATTAAATTTATACACAATAAGAAAATGAACGTGACGTAAAATTAAATTATTTAGCTAGTACACTATAATCAACATTGTATTTACTGCATCAAAATCCATAATGATGAGAGGTACTTATTCGTGCTTGTCACTTTGGATGATTTTCTTTTTAAAATAAATACTTGTGCTATAAAAGAAATCTACTTTTGAACCCTTTTTTTTCATGCACTGTGAAAGACCACCCCTTTCTGTGGGTCTATGAAAAAGTGTCGATTAGTGTTTGATGCATAGTTAAACCTTATATAGAAATTAATTTTTTTTTAGGGTAAAATGGACAAGAGATATGATATATATCATAGTTAGAATCTTAAGATATGTGTAAAAGAATGAAAATGTTATAATGGGAGAATCAGGGGGCGCAATTCGCAGCTTCTTCACCTTATTGCTGTTATTATTTTTATGCCTGTTGTTTAGTGCACAAGCCGTCTTTCCCACTCAATTTCATTAAATAAACAAATGACACCAAAGCTTATATTATGATATACTGCGTTAAATATTTTGAAAAGAAAAAAAAAATGTTGTTCACAGTGATTTTACTTTACACACGGAATATTAATGTCTTCTGTAGATAATATTTGTGTGTCCTTGTATTAAAAATAATGAAATTAAATGTGTATATCTTAAAGCTTGTTCATCTGAAATTAAATGTGTTTAGTTTAATTTATTTATAAAAAAGAATCAAAGATTTTCACCAACTTATTCAGAAGTTTAAAAACATACGAATATTTCTTAAAATTTTTACAATACAACTATTCCAAATAAACGCTCAATATATCAAAATGTTAATTTTTTTTAAGAAAGTGTTGAATGTTGATATTCTGCACATGTAAATAATTTTTATAAATTTTAAAGTGATTATTATAAAAATTAATAAATTTATAATATATAATAATATAATAATATGTGATTGGATAATTATATAAAATTTTATACACTATCAATTTATTTCATTCGAATTCTTGAAGAAGTTGTTATTATCTTACTTTAGACATTATATTTTTACAATGAATTTGGATATTTTTTATAACAAATAAATAAAAAGAGAAAGAAAGAAGTATAAAATAAAAATAAGTCATGTGACGGAAAGAAGTATAGAAAAATAATATTATAAAATGAATAATATAATTCTTTTTCTTATAACGAGGGAGTTCGGGTCTTTTTACATTTAAAAAAAATATATATTAGGAAGTTAATAGGATATGAGTGGGAGTGTATGTTGGTTAAAAAGAGTAGTTATAGAAATAAATTTAAAAATGAAAAGGTTATTTTAGGAATAAAATGAGAGAAAAAATATAGACACTAAAATATCCTATTCTTTTTATTAATAGTATAGAAATATAACTAGTTTGTCAGTTTCAATCATATATAAGGCAAGTGAGAAGTGGCACATTTCATTATTAATTATTTTTTCAAAATGGTAAAACGGGTAAAAAGGTGATTTTTTTTTTATAAGTTAAGCTAATTTACACAGATTTATATAAATGTCATCGTGAGTATCATAAACAAACCGGCAAAGATAATTTTAAAACTAAGGCTCTTTAGGGAAACTAAGAATATTCTTGGTTCTTCTCTCTAATGAAAAGAAAAATCAATTTAATACGTATATTGCATAATATGTGAAAAATGCAGTATTATTCATGTCTTTGATGTGTCGCTAATTAAAAACCTCAAATTCGGAAAACAATTGGGATAAAATTCTCTTTGTTTCTCTGTCTCTGCCTAAAAGTAATTGAAGTTAGACTTATCTCCCCACTAGAGAGACAAAGAAAACATCTCTGTTTGTTTTCTCTAGTGAGCAAAGGATCCTAATTAAATCCTAATCCCAAATTAACATGATTTTTCAGCCGATACCACACAAGTTTCAATTTTATAAGAGAAGAGTGTCCTTGGAGAGAATATGTTACATATATGTCAACGGTTGAAACATGAGCACAAACACGTGGACATTTGAACGTAAAGATTCTAAGTACAAACATACAACAAGTAGTAACATCTGGGGAAACCATAGCTAGAAACATATCACATCCCATCTCACACCTCAAGTTCAATACGAAAAAGCTCTTTTAAAGAAAATTTATTCTCATTTTAAATAAACATTGTCAGATCATGAGCTTCAATTCAATTCCCCTCATTACACATATCATTGTCAAACGTGTTCATTTATTGCGAACGGTGCAACAAAAAGAGCACTCAAAGTAACCCTCCAAGGGCCAAAATACAAACACTCATACATATCATATCATTATAACAACACGATCCACAACAAATCTATACATTATGGTATGTATGTTTGAATATAAATTACAAGTGATTTTTTGAGTTTTTTATTGAAAATATAAAAAAAAATCAACAAAGAAACTTCTAAAATCACTTTAAATCTCAGACTCTACTTAACAATTTATCATGACTCAATAGCTCTATAAAATTAACCAAGAAAAAAAAAAAAAGATTTCATGCATCCGATACCATTGATTTTCTCTCTCTTACTCTCTATGCTAATCTTGCTTCACGTTTTCTCCGGGCCAAGCAAACCAAAACCAATAAAGTGGTTCGTGGCCAACAACGTGGGACCTCTGTGAAACCCCCACGTGTCGAAGGGTAAAAGTGGTGCCCCACCTGTCGTCGAGACAGAGAGTGAAACGTAACCTTCTGGACTCTCTCGCGCGCAGAAGGGACCACTTTGGAAAGGCCGGCTCGAGAACGGTGCATAAACGGTTCCGTAGGGTCCACCCATTGCCCTCACACTCCTACCCTTTGGGTCCCGCACCCACCCTCACATGACCCATCAGGTGGACCCACCCACCCTCACCAACAAAAAGAAAAAAGAAACGCACATCACACCTCTCTATTTTAAAACAACAAAAAGAGTTTTCTTATCACTGATTTTAAGGTCACACTTGCATAAATTTCACCCTCCCTAGCTCAAAATTTTTAAAAAAAGGAAAAAACTCTTGTATATTTATTTTGGTTGTGTGAAAGAAAAAAAAAATTAAATTTAAAAAGTGTAAAATTTATTTTATTTTCTTAAAATTTTCTCATCATCTTCTTTCCCTAAAACCAAACCAAGACCAAGTGTTTTTAAAGCTGATTATTATTTAGAATTAAAGTTTTACGCATAAAAAAGGTTGAGAGAGGTTAAAAACATTCTTTAACACAGTTTTCTTAATATAATATATTTTTCTATTGATTTAATTTATTACAATTGTACATTTTTGCGTGTTTAACGTCATATTAAAGGAATTTTTGTGATTTTATAATTTTTAAAAAACTTTAATTATGATAGAAAGTGTTAGAAAAAAAATGTATTAAAGGATTTGACTAAAAAGTTTATATTAAAGGATAACAATAGCATGGATTGTTGGAAAAGGTATTAATTGAGTGAAGTAAAATAAAATATCACATGAGATTATATTTTCGAGATTTTACTAGTGAGGTGATGTAAAGGTTAAATGTAAATATATCCACGAATATTCTTTGAATCCATATGTTTACTCTATCTAAACTGGGACACCATTTTCTTTCTCTAAATTTATCACTACAAAAAAAATACATAACATGGATAACTGGATAAAACTATAATTTCAATTAAAAAATAGTATAAAAAGCTTTATTCTAATAAAGAATAATATGCAGAATTTTATATCATTGTTCTATCAAAAAAATTATATATAATAAACACGTTGATTTTGATGATCATCATCTTAAAAGTCATATACTACCTCAGTTTTGGAATGGTCGATACTATAAAATATTTTAGAACAATAATACATAAAAATTAAAATCTGAATAATTTATTCTAATTAATTGTTATGAAAAATTCTCTCCGTAGAGTACTAGTAGTTCTGATCTTCTGGTACTGGTTGTGTAGTACCCCGCACTGGGTCCCCACCACGCCTTCCACTTTTCGTGTTGACGCACACCCACACGCACGTGGTCCCCACCACTTTTAATCCCGCCTCACGTGCGCACGTGCTCTTCCTCTTTCCCGCAGCAACGACGTCGTTCATGGAGGAAACAAAGAAACCAGATTCAATTTCTTCTTCTCGTTCCTCACTCAATGCTTGGAAGACGCGCGCGACATGAACTGCAACTCCTGCTTGTCGTAAATCTCTAACGAGAAATCCCTCAGCATCTGCGTGGTAGTGGTGGTGGCGGTGGTAGTGGTCGGAGCCATGACGGTGGCTCTCGCCGGCGACTTCGACGACGGCACGGTGGAGGAAGCGTTAGCGTTGCTTGAAGACGTTATCGAGGTTGATTGAGGCTGAACGGGTGTGACCATGGAAGAGACAAACGCGGATATAGGTCTCGCTATGGTGAAAAACTGAGGCTGATGCTGAAACGACGCCGTTTGAGGAACCACAAAAAACGCGCCTGCTGCCGGAACGACCGCGTTTGAAGGTATGGCCCACACGGGAACCATTCCTTGCGGCAACGGAATTGCTGTATGTTGCGGAATTGTCATCATCGTCGTCGTCGTTGCTGCGCTTTGGTTATTATTATTAGAGCTTGCGAGCCCGGCGGTTACCGAAACGGCAGCGTCGTTTATGTCAACGTAGGCGCTATTCACGGGTCGTTTGCGCTTCTTCCTCTCCGGCAGGTCTCCGGGTTCTTGGTCGGAAGGTGAAGTAGTCGGAATCTTTAAGGTTCCGTTGACGGACATCGCGATGGCGGGGACGGTACCGGTGCCGGTGGCGGCGATGATGGCGGGTTCTGCGTGTTCGAGAAGCCACCGGATGGTTTCGCCGTCGGATTTATGACCAAGTTCTCGGGTCAGCTGGAAGATCCGCGCCGCACACGTGGCGGGCATTCGGATCCTCCTACCTCGGCCCTCTACTTTGGTATGACGGTCTTTGGTGGAGGCCCGTTTTTGTGGTTGGGCCTGGGCCTGGGCCAGAGCCTTGGACATGGAAATGGACATCCCCGCCGGCACGTGAACCGCCACCGGCATCACACGTATGGCAGACCCCTCCTCCGTCTCGGGCTCCTCTTTAGGCTCCTTGGGCTCTCCCAACCTTAGATCAACATCTCCAGAAGCTTCATCAGCCATAACTTAACAACAACGAAAAAAAAAAAAAAAAAACACAACAAACGAACAAGTGTTTAAGGATGAATAAGATGGAAAGTGGTGTTTGAGTTGGTTTAGAAACTTAGAACGAGAGTGCGAGTGTGATGTTGTGTTTGCGTGAGTGTATAATAACTATGTATCTATATATAAAGAGAGAATGAGGGGTGATTTTGTGGGGGGGCCCTTACCGTCCATGATTTTTTACATGGAAAGAAATCTACGGTGATCGTTGATGGACCCATAGAGACTAGGACTATTGCACGTGATGGGGCCCATGGGGGAGCGATTGCGGTAGGGGGAGTTTTGGTCAATTCAGTCACTTATTTGGCAACTGCAAAAAACTTTAAGATAGAAAAGAAAAACAAAAAGAGAAAGCGAAAAGAAAGAAAAATGGTATGGAAGAATGGAAGTGAACTTGATAAGATTCTTGCATGATGAATCGATGATGGCGTGAACTATTTGGGGATAAGGAAAATGATTTTCTTTTAGGGTAAAATGTATTTTAGTCATTTACTTTATTTTGTGTTTGGTTTTGGTGTTGTAAATTTAAAAAGATTTTATTTTGTTGTTTAAAAATGTCATTATTAGATTCCAACAAAATTCTTGATATAAATGATAATAATTTATATTCAATAATAATTTATGATATTAATTTTGATTATTGTAATTAATGCATATTTAATGTTGCATCTTTTATATAAAATTTGTTTGATGCTATCAAATTTATTAATAGCATGTTTGAAAACACTTCAAACACACCATTAATAAACTTTGTGATAAACTTCAAAGATACACTATATATTAATAAACATATTGTGGCAACAAAACTACTTCAAAATAAAGAAACGTTACATATTGTCGCTAACATAACTTTATTTTAAACATGCACTAAGCTAATGCGGCAATTATGAAAGAAACATCTTGATCTAACAAAAGGACTTTAAATATCAAAGATGAAACTTTTTATTTGTGATAAAGGAAAAAAAATTAAATTTAGGAGGTCAAACTAAAAAAAAAAATAAAAAGAATAAAAATTTAAGAGGTAAAAAAGTATTTTAGCCCCTTTTTTTATAAATTTTTATATTTGGATGAATAATTTTGGAAAATTGTAAATGTTCACCCCACTTTAGGTTGGTGAAACGAAAGACAGAAAAGATAGAGGACAAATAATATTAATAAATATAATAAATGGTGTGACAAAAAAAGAAGAGAAATAATAATGAAATGGGATTGGTGGAATAAAAGATAAAGTTACTGCATATGAATAATCACTCAATAATTTTTATGAGACCTCATACATAATGAATGATCTTGTGAGTAAAAGTTGAAAATGGTACATATAGTTTTTATATTACGAAGACGGGAGTTAAAATCGTAACGCTACTTTGAGAGATAATTGATCCCGGGCAAGTTGGAATTGTTTTGAATAAACAATATTTGCATGCAAACGATAGTTTTGTTTGTACGAGCTAGCAAGACCAATTTAAAATTTCATTGGAGTAAGCACGTTACAAGTACCCAACATCTTAAAAGAATGCATATTGCCCGTACCCACTAGTTTAAAGGCATGAAAGCATTTAATTAATCATTCATCTAATGGCCAACAAGAGTAGAGATTTATGTCTTTTTTTTTTTTACAGTAGGAGAGATTTATGTTTAAAACACTAAATATGTATCACACATACTTAATTATTAGTCAAAACATGATTACATTTTTTTTTATCGAAAAATATTAATAGATAGTAGGAGAGATTTATGTTTAAAACACTAAATATGTATCACACATACTTAATTATTAGTCAAAACATGATTACATTTTTTTTATCGAAAAATATTAATAGATAGTAGGAGAGATTTATGTTTAAAACACTAAATATGTATCACACATACTTAATTATTAGTCAAAACATGATTACATTTTTTT
>PYAF01005630.1:1782481-1801301 GCA_007407185.1 Glycine tomentella
AATTAATTATATTAAATATGTCAATTATTTACACTATTATTTCACAGTTATCTTTTTCTCTTATCTCTCTATTCATTTAATTATTTTTTATTATTGTTTGGAGAAAAAATAATTAAATAAAAGTGTGTAAGAAAAAATTTAACACATCTAAAGATTGAAAAAAAATCTTACGAATAGAAACACATTTTTTTTAAAAAAAAAACTTATAATTAAATACATAACAAATATTATGTTATTGGAAGAAATTCAAACGTACCTACTATCTCTTATTCTTTTCTTCTCTCTACAATCGTAAATTAATCTTATAACTTTCCCAAATATGATTTTATGAATGAAACCTGAAAATGATATTGGTGAAAGAAGAAAAAATAATAAATGAAAAGTGGGCAAAAACAACGATGCTTCGAATGAGGGGAATTCCCTTTGGCACGCAGAGAGGATTAAGATGAGGAAGAAAGAAGAAATGACATATATCATGTAACAGTGAGGAGCTTATATTGTTCCACTTTTGGACTGAGAAAAGTTTTTGTCAAACAAATATTATATATTCAGTGAAAGAAAACAAAGACACAAGAAAAAAAGAAAAGAAAAGAAAAAGGAAGTGAAATAATAATAATGAAACAGCGTGCAATGACGAAGACTTAAAATCTAAAATCAATAGCATGAGCGTGTGCTGCGTGCATGTGTGTTTGGTTTGTATCATAGGACGTGTGAAATAGTGAATAGTTCAGAAGGGACGGTGGGTGTTTCATGGAATGTTTCAAAGTACTTTTAGAATTTTTTTTGTTTTTTTTCTACAACACTCAAGTCAGTATACTTTTTAGAAATTCAACTATTCAAGTTGAGCGTATTTGTTGGGTTTAACTTTTTTTATACTTTCTCTTTTCGTTTAGATAATCTTTTAGGTCTTAGTTATAATATAGAATTGTTTTCGTTTAGGCTTTTATTATATTCTTTCTTATAAAATTTTCTTATTTCATCATTTTAGATTTTGTCCCTATTTGCTTCTGTTAGTCATGTTAATTAACATTTTAGGGTTAGTTCTGTGGCGAGAATAGGATAGAATGTAATAAGATATGAAAGTAATATAGAATAGAAGTAATGAAAGTTATAATCTTATTTAATATTTGATGTACACATGAAAGATAACAAATCAGTTAAAATTATAGTAATAACTGAAATAGAACCTAAGTTATCTTTTCTTTTATTTTTTAACTTATCGCATATAAATTATGTGCAAATGATAATTTTTTTGTTGTTGTTAAAACATAAATTTTTTCTAAAATGTAACTGTCAATTTAATTTTTTAAAATTTTAAAATTACATTTTTACCTAAATTGTACATAATTCTTTATATTATATATCTACTTTATTTAAAAATTATAAAAATATATAAGATTTTAAAATTATTATAAGGACTACTAATATTCGGAAAACAAAATCATAAAATTTGATATTATTTAGTGATAGTTAGGATGAATAAAAGTGATAAGGACTACTCATTCATCTCATCAACAACATCTTTAATGTTAGATCTTAGAGATAGATCTTAAGATAAAGATCTAACATTTTCTAGATCCAGCAATAAAACATTCATCAAGATCTTCATGTTGGAGATCCAGTTCTTCCACAATAATTCTTAAGATATGCATAAATTTCAAAAAAATTAAAAAAAAATATTCATCAACAACAGTAACAATAAAGGGCGAGAGACAACAAATCCGGAATGAAGTATGAACACAACAAACAGAAATGAAGAATAAAAACAAACAACCCAATGGAAAAAAAATCGTGGAAAAAAAAATACCAGGGGAAAGGGGTCGCGTGCGTGTGGAATAAAGGGAAGGTGGGAGGTCGTGCACATGGAGGGGAAGGGAAAAGAGGTGGCTGCGGCGAAGGGGGAGGGAAAAGTTGAGGGTCGCGAAAGAGGAAAAAATGGGAGGTGGGGGGTCGCACGCACGAAGGGGAAAAAGAAGAGGTTGATCATGGCGGAAGGAGAGGGGAAGGTGGAGTCATGGCGGAGAAGGAAGAAGAGCAAGGAGAAAAAGGTGGCGTAAAGGTAGAAGAGATAGAGGAGAAAAAAAGAAGTAAAGATGGTTATGGAAGTTGAAGAAGTGAAGAGAGGAGACAGGGAGGAGAGACAAAAAGAAAAGAAAGAAAAGTGAATGTTGAGGAGGGAGGAAAATGAAGAAAAAAATGAAGAAAAAAATGGTATGAAGTTCATGTAAGACCCATTAAAGTTTATCTAAAATTTTAAAATGAGATCTATCCCTAAAAAAAATGGAAGAGATCTTAAAAAATTTTCAATTTTATGTAACACCGTGGAGTCCACCAGAAAATAACCTAAGATTCTAATTTGAGATTTTCCACTAAAAAATATTTTAAGAATCAAAACGCATCATGAAAAGCCATAAAATAAATTGTACCACTTGATTCATTTTTAGAAAAATCCAACCTCACAAGTGATTTTTTCTTCTTTTTTTCTCTTCAAAATCCAATATTCTTATGGGACTTTCTAGTGTTATCATTTGATAAAATAATTTTCAATATTCTTGAAAATATATAAATATTCATACAGGAAACCAACGTTAACCATCTGCTTCTTTTTCTCTTCTTTAGGTAGAAGGCTAGTTTAAAGACAGAATTATTATTATAATTAGTAATATAGTTAGTAGTAGTATTACTAATTTAGAGGAGGAAACTGTTATCCACTTTAAACTCTACCAACTCTTTTATTAAGCAAAACTCTACAAACTTATAGTAACTTATAAATAATCCAATAATAAAAACCAGCAGCATAGATCAAACACTATTTTAATGAACACAAAACAAAAGTATATTTTGTAGCAAACAAGTAAAAGCAGAATTCCCAAAACTGAGAGGTGGCATATAGTTATAGTGTTCACCTCTCATTATCATAGCTAATATGTCATACAGTAGCTGGCAATTAAGAAGCCTAAAACAAGTCACAGTGGCTGCTATAGAGTAGCATCCTATTTCAAGCCAATACCAAAAATAAAATAAAGTAAGATGGTACAAAACTCCCATCGATCCATCACTTACATAATTAAGAAATATAAAAACAAAAAATACAAATCAATAAATAATATGTGCATGAATGGGTAATGTATAATTTTTTTACATTATTATTTAATCACCAACTTATATACATGTTAAATTTATTAATTTTTAAAATAATTATTTAAAAATCATAAAAAACTATTTTTGATTGATGATTGAAAAGTAATTTTTTATATTACACTAACAATATATGCTTATTTATTTTCCTTCAAACGAAATGTATCCTCGCTAAATCAATAAATGCGAAATTGAAATTGCTTCAATTTAATAATAATTTAATTTTTCTGAAAGGAATAATAATTTTAAATTTGAATTTTGAATACGTAACAATATTAAATTTTCAAAAGAAGAATTTTTTCGATCATAATAATCTTATCTAATTCAAACATAATTATCTCTAGAAAAAGATTTATAATTTCTACGTAAATAAAGATGCATAATTGCATATTTTTAATGTTTAAGTTGAATAAAATAACTAGAAAACAAAATTTCCCCTCTAAATATAATGTAAATGTATATCAAGATTTAAACTTAAAATTATAAGGTAAATTAAAACAATTATGTATCAATTGGTATATCATATATGATACATGCTTATTAAACTTCATAGAAATTATGCAACTAAATTTTTTACTCATAGTTTGTCTCACTATACACGTATCCATGATGTAGAAAGTGATGGGTGGGTCCATATTTGGCCATGCACCTTTTGGGGGCCAGGCAGGGTTGAAGAGTGGGGTGATTGGGGCCCTCACAAGTGTGTGGTGGTGGCGCCAACAAGCACCGGTGCGCACGCTGAGATGCTAACAATGGCCCATGGGCCACCCCCCTCCCCCCTCACACACAGGCCCACTTTATCTTCCAAAATCACTCTGACTCCTCTCTCTATGGCTCTGGCTGCGCACTGCCCTCCGTACACTGCCCCAGTGGGACCCACCCATCCGTAAATCCAACGGTTCCTTTTGCTCCATCCCCCCATGTGGGCCCCACCACCCCAAAAATATAGGGCCATGACCTTGCTTGTGCTGGTTTGGTTGGGACTTGGGTGCCTCTGCCACCCTGACTCACTTTGAAAGTGGACCACAATGGGAGAAAAAATAGTGGTGGCCCCTAAGTGGGACCCACCATTATCACACTCCCCACCTCCCTCACCCCTATTGGGACCCTCTAGTGGCAAATTGGGTATTGACCAACACCCATTTTCTCAATTGGTCCCTTCTTGTTTTATCATATTTATTTATTTATTTAAGTTACTACTACCTCTTCTCTACTGGCTTCTGGATGGGGGACCTTTGGAGGTGGGTCCCTATTTCCTGCAACTTATGGTGTAGGGCACTCCCTCTCACTTCCCTCCCTATTGATTTGTTTATTCTTTATTATCCTACCAACTTTTGCCTACTCCTAATGACGTAATTGTTTCGTTTAATTTTTGTATTTTATTATTCTTTTGGTTGAATTGTAGATGGTGTTTATTTATTGTGAATGGTGGGAAGAACTATTCCACTGGATGAGAATGGGGCTTGCTTATTTCTTTGGGATAGGAGGGGGCCCCTTCTAAGCTTCATCCACGATGCTTGTTGGTGACTGGTGAGAGGTGAATGGGCATCACAGCAAGAAATGAGTAATTTTAGCATCAATACAATCTTTGGTAAAAACTTTTTTTATGCATTAGGGTTATATTTTATTTGCTGCAAGACATGCCTTAATCCTTTTCGAAATATACATATCTTTGAATATAGTTTTATCTTTTACAATAAAGTACTTTTATACACCCATGGTCAGCATGTTTAAAGAATACATTTATTTTGTACTATATATATCAAAATAATCTTAATAGAATAGTTTAATATTAACTTAATTTTTTAATCGACTATGTTTCATATACATTTACTTATGCAACCAAAAAAACACATACTTATGTTGAGATTAGGTAGCAAAGAAAAAGATCGTTCTTTCATCTTTTCATCCAACTACTTTGCCAAGTTGAATTCTGTTTTGTCTGCTTTTATTTACTCTTCTTAAACAGTGGTACATTGTGTTAAACCCAGATGAATGATGAATGAATTATTATTAAATTCCACGCCTTCATCTAGTAACTATAAAATACTATAAGATTTGACTCATCTAAATTGATAATGATAAAAGAAAAGGAAAATATGGAGTTATAGTTGTTAATCTGTTAACGTGTGTGTTTGAGAGAGAGAGAGAGTGAGTGAGTGAAGTTATTAAAAATATCTCTCCTTAATTTTTTAATCAATAACTTTTTTTGAATAAATTTTTAATCAATAATTGTGACCATATATTTTCTTCTTTAAAGTGTGGACCTTAGTTTAGAAAATTAAATTCGTGACACGGATACATTAATATCTTAGATTTAAAGATGACTCAAATGCATAATTAAAAATGTATGTTACTATCTTTGACATTTTATGTTTGATATAATAATTGAATTAGGATGATATTTGGTCCTATTCAGTAAAAAAAAAAATTTGATCCTGAATTTAATGAATATCCACCCAAATTACGCATAATAAGTTAGAATTTTACCTATTAAATAAGCATGGGCGTAATTTGCGATTACATATTCATCATATTTTATGATAAAGATATGAATGATCTTCGAATATCTTCACAAAAACAAAAAAGATCTACAAACATTTTTTAAATTACTTAAATGATAACACTTTAATTAAGACTTTCCAATTACTAATTTTTAGTAGTTAATTTTAGCATTAAAATGATGTTTTTTCGTTACCAATAAAAAGAGAGTATATTCTATTTAATTAGTATAAAAATAATGGTTCCATGTTAGATAAATAGGTACTACTTTAAATAAGTATGGCGTTTGGTTTGGGAAAAAAAATTCTCATGTGTGAGAATCATGATTGTTAAGAATCATGCTGTTTGGTCATAAATGTTTTTAAAAATATTCATATAAGTTTGTTGAAAATTAAATAATTACGTGATCTTTTTATCAGTTATTTTAATTATTTCATATTAAATAATCTAATAAAAGTAATGTGACTTTTTGACTGTATTTTAAAAAATATTTAACTCAAAAAAATTAGATTCTCACTATATTTACGAGAATTTTTTTTGAAAAACTAATTAAAAAGTTTTCCTAGATTTTCTAAAAGTGTTATTTTTTAAAGCTAATACCAAACATAGAAAATCAAATTTCTCAATCTAAGATTAGCAAGAAACTAAAATTTCTCTCCTATGCCCCTAAAGTTGACATCCATATCACTATGCGTGAGTAGTGGTGGGCATATGAATCATGATCATGCACTAGCTATGTAACCATGACTTGCTTTGGTTTGAATCATGTAGAATTTAGGTCATTTAATTGTAGATTTATGCGGGTTCGTTAGCATGACTACACAAAAACAAATTTGTTTTGTGAAGTTACTGCTCGACTTATTTGCCCACATAAAAAATACTTATTTTTTAAATTTTCTTTATAACTGAAAGTTTTAACGAGAAATTTCATTTTGGGCTAACCTAAAATTAGTTGGTCCAACCCACCAATCAAATGCAATGCAAACAAAACAAAAACTAAGCATATGTGGACCACTGGACCGGTCCATTTTAATCATAGGCCAATGTGAACTATTCCGTTTAATCACATGCTTAAGCAAACTGATACAATTCAAGCTTAGTTAATGAAGACAATGAAGACAACTAGTGTAAGAACAAATATAGTAGCAGTGATTATAGTGATAGTAATGACAATGAAGAAAATGATGAGAAAAATAGGAAGAATAGTTTATAGTGTGAGAAAGTTTGGAATTATAATTTTAATCAGTAAACGTTAAGAAATGGGAAATGTTACTGTAAAATTATGAGTAAATTATATATATATCTCTTGTGTTTTGCTTAAATTTCACCTGATACTCTTTCCTTTTTGCATCTTACAATAAACTCTTTAATTATTTAGTTCACATTATACTCAGATCCCCTCCGTCCTAAACATCATTTAATAATTTAACAGAAAGTAGACACATGCTGGTCATATGACTTTTAATGAAATTTTATGTTTTAAAAAATATCCTCATCTTCTTCTCAACCTGAAAATATTTGTAAGACTCTTGTTTCTTTTTGTTTTTTCTCTAATTGGATGTGAACCCAGCTTTTTGTTAGACGTGAACCTACTTTCTTAGTACACAGTGTTAATATCATTCCTTCTTCTTCTTCTTCTTCAATTTTTTAGTTCAATTTTTTCTCTGATTGAATATGGTCCTTTGCTTCAAATTTAATGTTTCACTCTTGCATTTGTGTTTCTGTGTCCCAAACATCAACACTATTTTAATCAACAATAATAAACAAATGATTTTCAGTTCATCCATTGTGTTTCATGTGGTCCCAAATATTAACATTATTTTAATCAACAATATTAAACAAATGGTTTTAAATATCATGAGTGGTCCCAAATTGGTTCCAATTGAAATCTCATTCAGAAATAGATAACAATAAACAATCAAAATTAAATAAGTATTCTTAAAAAATAATCTATATACAAGGTCCAATAGTCGCTTACAAGTAAAACATTAGTGTGAACAGAAATCGTGGAACAAGAAGAAAAACAAAGGAATAGTGGAGAATTCGCGAACTAGAAGAGAAACAATGAAAAATTCGTGAACTAAAAGAGGAACGATGAAGAACGGTGAAGAACTCGCGAATGGTAAAGATGGATGGAATATGAACGTCGTGAGAGGAAGAAAAACTCACACCCCGTGGACACTAAAGAAGAACTTCAACAAGAAGAAGTGAAGTACTCATGAATGGGGAAGATGAATGAAACGTAAACCCTAAATTCTGAAATTAATTGGGAAAGGGATAATTTGGATTTTATAATTAAAATATAAGGACAATTTCATCTGCTCACATATTTTAATTGACGTTAATTAACAGCGTTAACAGAAATGGGTAAAAGTAATGTGAAAAAAGGAGAAGTATCAGATGAAATTTGAACAAAACACAGGAGTACGAATATAATTTACTCTAAAATTATATAAGAATTTTATGAAATTAACCCTTAAAAGTTAAAATCTTCATTTTAATCCTCAAACAATTTTTAAACCTTATTATTATGTTATAATAATTTCAAGTTTTGATGAGTTTGGGATTTCAGTACCAAAAAAACACTAATTAAAAATCACCTTGCTCTCGTAGGTGTGGGTTTTCAAGCGGCAAAATTGGTATTCCAAAAAAATTACCACATTTTTACATGCTTGTAAAACAAAGCCACGATGTTCTAAGAGGGAATGCAAGATGCTTATTGCTTGCGAATAATTTCGTAAAAGTGTATCACCAAACAAAGACATTTTGTTCCAATACGAAAGTATTATATATAGTTTTCGTACCAAACTATACTATTACAAAGACATTGAGTAGTTTACAGTAACATTGAACTATAAGATATGTAATTTTGGTGTACAGGTATTGATGGACACTAAATCAAAAAAATAAAAGAAATACTACAAGTTCTGGTTCTGGTAAAGAAAAATACGCAACTTTGGCAGCATTAATGCTTCAGATGGTTCTTCATATACCTTCTTTTGTGATAAAAAAAAAAAAAAGAAGCATAATTCAGTATACATTTGTCCACATATGGATGCTGATGGAAGATAAGCTTAATACTTAGAACATGTTTGGATGTAAGCTTTTCGAGAAGCACTTCTAGAAGTAGAAATTAATAAGAAAAAAATGAAATGAACTTCTTCATAAGCTAAAATGAATTTTCCATTAGCTAATTTATAGATGTAATCTCATCTTTTAGAGAAATTATATTAGTGATCTTATAAAAATTAGCTAATAGAGAACTTATTTTTACTTATAAAAAAATTCATCTCATTTTTTTCTTCTTATTTTCTTATTTTAGAAGTACTTCTAAAGAAACTTACCCAACTAAACCCTTAATAAGTTTGAACAAAATATACTTTTCTGAGTTCAAGAATCACATTCTAACCTGCCAATGGATGCTCAGAACTACAAGTGTAATTCTCACCCACCTCTATTCTGTGAATAGGAGTAGAACAAAATCTCCCAAAGAAATATTCCAATTTATACTGAGTTGTTGATAGTGTAGCCATCCTTGCAAACAATTTGTCTCACACATGGGTTGCAGCTTAACATATTCTATGTTTGGCTATGTCAAGCAAAAGAAATGTTCAAGCTTGCATAGTTTGTTATTTTTAAATCATAACAGTAGCAGGTTCGATATCTCTTCATCATTTGAAAAGTTTGGAACAGCAGGTAGTGTGGAAGAAGAGTAAGAATATCTATCTTTCCAAAACCTTGGAGGCCAATTAGGCATTTTTCTGGATTTTATTCACGATCCTGACATGTAAGTGTATCGTGTTTGAGCTCCAATTATAAGTTCAACAAGTTTTGCTGTAACATACATTAGAAAAACAGATCAGATGCTTAAAGTAATTTATGAAGCTGAAATGATGATGACAAGAAGGTAAGGCACTAAAAGGGAAACAAATGAGTATTATGCTAACCTGTGAGAAATCCTATGACAGGAATAGGCTCCAAAACTTTATTCGTGCTTTCAAGTCTTTGCCTAAAACATTATAGATATTTTAGTATCATTTTTTCTCCAACTTTGAAGGAGCAATTTGCAAAAATGTGAAGTGTTACAAAATGTTAAAGAAAGGGAAAAAATGAGAACAAAATGTAAATCGTTGCTACCTTGTATACTTGCTGAAAAATGGATCTCTCATTAGGTAAAGAACAAATAGCAGCTTTCGCCGTTTAACCTGAAGCAAAACTATTTAAGCATTAACTCTTTAGTGGGTGGAACATTACTAGGAAATAAGACAGTTCCGAATGCAGTATTAATGGCCAAGATTCAATGGGGAAGACCATTAAACCCAGTGCATCTTATGTGGTATGACTTTTCAGTCTATAGAAACACAAACCTCATCCTTTTCTGGGGCAGACAGATGAAACATTCGGTCCTTCCCACCAGCCACTGACGATGTAATGAGTGAAATAATACTGTTTCCTATGCAATCAATAGCCAGCGAAAGGAACCAAGGGGTCCATGACCGAATACCATATTGTCGAATAAATAAAACATAAATAAGTGGTCTACTAATAAGTAGAACTTCTCCAATCAAAAACAGAGCCCCACGAAGACCCCTTTCGGACAATATGGTGAGAAGTGTTGGTCTATCTACCCTTGAAGCTGTAGGAATACAGGGGGAAACAAATAATAATTGAATATCTCATGCATTATAACCGATTACACTTGCTAACAAATGCTAAAAATATGGCTTAAATGCAATTATGGTCCTCCTATTTTGTTAAATCCGCAATTTTGGTCCCTCTATTTTAAAATTGAGACATTTGATCCTGCTATTTTAAAAAATTCACAATTTTAGCCCTCCTATTTTAAAATTGAGATATTTGGTTCTCCTATTTTAAAAAATTCAGAATTTTAGCCCTTCCATTTTAAAATAGAGACATTTAATCCTCCTATTTTAGAAAATTTACAATTTTGGTCAAATTATCAATTTTGTCTCAATTATTACAAAATTATAATTACATTTGGTCCAATTGAACTTTAAACCTAACATATTCATTTAAAGTATCATCAAGAAATGGTTTAATTAATTAGAAAGTAAAAAATAAAAGAAATAAAACGTAGGCAAAATTAAAGATTAAACCAAAATTGTGGATTTTCTAAAATAAGAGGACCAAAATAATGGATTTTCTAAAATATAGGGACCAAATGTTTGCATTTTGAAATAGGAGGACCAAAATTACGGATTTTTTAAAATAGGAGGATCAAATGTCTCAATTTTAAAATAGAAGGATCAAAACTATGGATTGAGTAAAATAGAGGGACCAAAATTGCATTTAAGCCTAAAAATATCTATAAAACAGGTTACTTGTAGGCTCCATAGTTGCTTGTTGGTGTTCAATCCTGTGTAACCACACTGGATCTGACCGCTTCGCTTTTTCTCCAAATCTAACTAAAGCAGATAGTGCTCTTCCTTCCCGATTCATTGGGTTTGCACCAAGATTGTTTTTCATATAACCAGGCCTATGATGCACATCGGGCTTTAAGCCCATATGATGTTGTGAAGTAAAACTATTTGAATGCTCCTCATCATTAGGTGTTTCCCCTCCTTGTAGCAGCATCTTATATCCACTCTTCCGAAACAAAGATAACCGAACCAGTACCCTGATTTAGAGTGACTCAAGATAATGAGATAAACAGATAGATGACTACAGATATAAATTTAATGACAGACTGAGGACATAGGAAGGGCCATATGCAAAATTACATTATTCTTCTTACTTGGTTGCTTCAGTAATGGCAAGGAAATTCCATTTCTTATCATCACCATAGTATTGTTGTGCCACAACTTCAACTAACGTTTCCAAATCCTTTAATGCAGATAAGCATAATGGATAAGGAAATGAAAAAGGCTCGACAGAGCCTGTAATATTTTGTTTAGGAGCTGTATCAATTATATGTTCATTGAGAGCTGTGATGATTCCCAGAATAGTTGTTACTGCATTAAATCATAGATCTTCTCAGCAAGGTACAATTTTCTGTATCATAGCCAAATATAGTAGGAGAAAATAATTGAAGAAATAGAGAAGGCAATTAGAAGTTGTTAAATTTTAAGGAAAATTGTTAGGCAAGAGGAATCATCTATTGTAGCTAAGCCGCGGCTAGTGTATAGTAGGAACAATAACATGATAAGGAGTGACAGTTGGGTGATTGGGAGTTAGTTAGACTTTGCTAGCTGTCAACAGCTGGCAGGTTAGTTAGTAGTTTTGTATAAATAGCAGCTTCTGGAGAAGGAGAGGGGGGAAATTTGATTGTATCGAGACAACCTGAGAAGTGTCTCAGTGTTGAAAGGAAAGAGAGTGCGCTTCCTTGTGTAAAGAGTGAAAGAACTATCAATAAACAGGGGATTCCTTGATCTCTGTGGGTACTGTTTTGTGTTGGTTCTTGTGGGTGCATTTGTGCTATCTCTAGTTGCAGTTAGTAAAGTAGAGAAGATTCCTAACAAAAATATAGGTAAACTAGAAGAGTGTAACATGACTTTTGAAATTTGCAACAGGTAAACTAGGTTAGGGATACACATGGCTTTGCAAAGTACATTTATTTTCAATAGCTAGTTAGCATTTTCAAGATCAACATGAACAAATAATTGGACATCAAAGCTTCTATTATGGCCATTGCAGTCACCAACGGAAAAATAACAATGAAACTCAAAAGGAGTAGACAAAAGTTATAAAACATTCACAATACCTGCTTCTGGTCCAATCTCTGATTCAGAAAACCGTTCAGGAAGAAGCCATGTCAATCCCTGTCCACATTTTCAACCCCTCAATTAGATAACTATTCACAAACACTCCACAACAAACTATGCTCAACACAATGCCTCCATAGACTGGAACAAACAGAAAACAACAATCACAGCAAAACAGGCTGTTGAATTTATTTTCTAACATCACTTTCACTAATTATATTTTCATTAACAGCCACAAAATTCAAAATTGTTAGATTTTACAAAAGAAACAACGAAATTACGATCATTAGTCAAAAAGGCAAAACAAAATAGCACCTAATGCAACAACTAGAGCCAAATTATAAAACCGCAAAATACAAACCAGAATTACTATTTTCCCAGAATATTGTGTGCAGTTATAAATGTCACAATTAGTAAGTAATAGCAAACAACACAAAAGCACACAAAAAAGAAGAAGAAGCAAACAACACAAAAACCTGACCTAATTCACAAATTCCCTTTAGCTCATAAAATTGCAACAACGGAATGATAACATTAAATTTAACAAAAACAATATTGTCAAATTGATAATCGAAAATGTAACCTTACATTGGCCAAAGACTCCATGGAATGCACAAACTCTTTGTTCTGCCTCACCCATCTCTTATAAGCCTCCATAGCTTCAGAGACTCAACGAATTATACAAAAGCACGAAATCCTACCAAAATCTGAAGGTATTGGAAGCGACCCAGTTGGCCAAGATGTAAACTTTCGACACAAATTGCGTGAAATAAAGATGGGTTTCCAAATTTCAATCAGGAAAAAAAAAAAAATCAATCAGAGAACGAGGAATCAATGGGATACGATGACGGCGTGGGTATTTTGGGAAATTCAATATTTTGATCTGAACCGTTAATTTGTACAGTCTTCTATCTTGTGAACTGTTGGATGAGAGTGTTTTACTCTTAAGAAAATGGACGGTTGAGATTTGGTGATGAGCATTGATGGCGCGCGGTTAAGAGTTTATGCTATATATATTTTGGTGTTTGTGTTGCGTAAGAATAAAAACGGAGGGCTTTTAAGTTTGATTTTGAAAAGGTTGTGCTGCTTCTCTCTTTCTGTCTCCTCTTTCGCTTCTTTCTCTCTCTAGGGTTTTGGGGGTTCTGAGGACACGTTGTAAAACATGCAGCTGACCCTTGAATTCGGGTAATTCTATGTTGTATCCGTCAAAAGTCACTGCTTGTTATGTTTCTTCATAAAGTTTAATTTTTATTTTTCATAAAAAAATAACTTTTTTAAATGGGGAGATTGATAAGTGTGATGCTTTTCTCCGAGATTAATTTTTGGTGATTGGTCTTTTGAGTATCTGAGAATGTGAATATTAATATTGGGTGAAGTTTTAGCACGTCATGTGTTACAAATGTTTGTTCATCATATTTGCTTGGTCATTCATGTGATCTGATTCCCTGCTATTCCTTGATATTGTTCTTTGATTATGTTGATAATATGTTGTAGTATTTGGATCACATATATTCATGTATAGTTGGTTAATTTGCATAGGGCTATGCTCAAAAAGATTTATTTATAGTTAAAGACAAAGGAACTTTATGGAAGATTTTTCTGATCAAACAAACAACTGGGAACCTTAATAATAGAGCTGTGTTAGCTGGGGGTTAAATTTTCCGTTTTGCTGTGTAACAAAGGGAGCCTAATAGAAGTGATCATTTCTGCGTATATTTTTGGAAACGCTTATTGTTTCAAACATAATATGGGAAGTTCATATCTCCCTCTTTATGTTGAGGACTAGAAGTGTAACTTATGCATCTTGATAAAACTTTTATCATATAAACGGAACAGGGAAAAAAGTTCTCATACGTAAAAGTTCCTTCTAAAAAGTCACAATCTTGAAAGATAAAAGCTAAGATGATTCCAGATATTGAATTGACGTTCCTCATTCAGTTTACGAATTTTCTGTTAATAAAGCCATAGGGAAACATTTTATATTCAGGGTTCTAGTTATTCTGTAGAACCTTAGGCATCGCTACAGTGATGCCTTTAGGTCATAAGAGGTCTTATACAGAGAGAGATTAAGTAAAGCTGTTTTGACTAAAAGTGAAGAAATGGATAGTGCTAAATCGGTAGAAGAAAAGGTCAGGAATGATTCTTCCCCTTTTTTAATGTTCAACGATTTTTAGGATTGATTTTTGAGATTTGGAGATTTCTTGTTTCTCATATGATGTAAATACCATGCTGAAGAGCCTAGAATTAAGACATGACTTTTGTTGTTCAATTCATGTATATTGAAGCTTATATAAATTACAAGCCTGGTCTTTAGGGCTAAATATTTTTTCCTGTGTACTGACTGTCTTTAGGTAGACTCGGAACAGCAATTGAAATCTGAACTGAGTTATATTATTAAAGGCATGCTAATTTTTTAATCTTTATTAAAATTTATTTTAGAAATAGGTTTTATGTTTTCTTATTTTATTTGTTTATTAGATGGGTAAAAAATTAACTGAAGGTTTATTCAACATCATTGTATGGCACTACTTAATTTTCAAATTCGTTACTGTTTTCTTATCTAGTTATTATATATGATGGATTTTAAGGTGAACCACCGTCATAGGTGGTCCTCCATGCACCAAAATTTACAGTCGTTATAATAATCTATATTGTTCAAGCTTATTGTAGCCTTGGTTCATCAGATTTTGCACTCTAGAGGTTGGGATGAATGGTGATGAGGTGCTGATGTTGGTGGCTCAGAGAGAGCTGGAATTGCATTTACTTGAGCAGGTGGAGAAGATCATAGGCTACAAATTCTGAAGCAAGAGACTTCTAGAAGAAGTCCTCAGTCCTTCTTCATTGATAGACTAGTTAGAAATGCCCTCAATGAAAGAGGAGTGAAGACTTCTTCTAGAGGCCACTTGTTTCGGAATTTGTAAAGTATTATATTCTCCATTTGTTCAACAAAATTCAATTTCAACTCTTTCTCTCCTTTGCACTGCTAACGAAGGAGAGGGTTGGAATTGTATTTGCTTGAGCAGGTGGAGAATATAATAGGCTACAAATTCCGAAATAAGAGGTTTCTAGAAGAAGTCCTCACTCACTCCTTCATCCATGAACTCTTAACAAACGCCCTCAATGAAAGAGGAGTGAAAGCTTCTTCTAAAATCCACTTGTTTCGGAATTTGTATCGTATTGTATTCTCTATTTGCTTAATGAAATTGAATTCCAACTTGCTCTCCTTTGCATTGGCAGCGAAGGAGAGAGTTGGAATTGCATTTTGTTGACAGGTGGGGAAGATCACAGGCTACAACTTCTGAAGCAAGAGGCTTGTAGAAGAAGTCCTCACTCATTCCTCCTTCATCAATGAACTCAAGGCACTTGCAAGAAACGCCCTCGATGAAGGAGGAGTGAAGGCTTCTTCTAGAAGCCACTTATTTCGGAATTTGAATTGTATTATATTCTCCATTTGCTCAACGAAATTCAATTCCAACTCTTGTTTCCTTTGCACTGCCAGCAAAGGAGAAACAGCTGAAATTGCATTTTCTTGAGCATGTGGAGAAGATCATAGGCTACAAATCCCAAACAAGAGTTTTCTAGAAGTCCTCACTTACTCCTCCTTCATTAAGGAACTCGAGGTACTCGTAAGAAACACCTTTGATGAAAGAGTGAATGATTCTTCTAGAAGTCACTTGTTTTAGGATTTGTATCCTATTATATTCTCCACTTGCTCAACCAAATGCAATTCCAACTCTCTCTCCTTTACCATTTGTTGTGGCCTCCATTGTCCTCTGTCACAATGCCCCTCCCCCTTACCCTTAGGGACCGAGTAGAACGCTTCAGCGACCCCATCACCCAAGAGGATCATTCCGGGGCATGGTGTGCCAAAGGTCCTTGTCGACATCGTCGAATCCATTGCTGACACTTTTTCCGTCGATGTCAATTTCATCCTTTAAAAACTATGTGTGGGTGATGGCGGCATTTGTGGCAGAGGTGGTTGGTGATGAAGAGACAATTGAGTGGCAGCTGGAGATAGGTCAAAGAAGAAGGTGAGATCTGTGAAGGGCAACTCTAGAATAAGCCTGTATTATAGATTATTCTAACGATTGTAAATCGTGATGCATGGTGGACTTTCTATGATGGTGGTCCACCTTAAAATATGTCATGATAGGAATTTGAGGTTAGAACCTTAAGGTTTTTGTCTTATTTGTTAAAATGGTTGAAACATACAGAGGGGGATTGGAACTTCTTTGTGACTCCAAGAAGATTCATAATGTCAATATTGAGCAACACAATGGAGAAGACAAGGTACTTTATAACTTCAAATATTATTGAACAATAATAAGGAACATGCTTTCATGCTTAACATTCTTATAAATTTTTCTTCATTCTTTCTCAGTTAATCATGAAAGATTTGCTTTCTTGGGTACGGACCAACTTGATTAAGTAGAGGCCTGAAATGTTCATGAAAGGAGATACTGTGTAAGTTTTACCATTAACTTAATCTGAAGTGTATTATAAATCTTAACCTGCTAAATTATTTAATGTGAATATGCTCTTGCTCACTTTAGAGACAACTTAATTTAGAGGAGCCTTTTCCTGTGTAGTAATTAGTTAGGTTCCTCATTAGCACACATATAAGGTGTTTAATTGGACAAGAGGAGAAATTGAGGATAAAGGGGTATTTATGCTTAAGCTAATTTAAGATTGCCTATAATTAAGAACTTTCATATGCACATATGTGTAATATTATAGTGCTGTGGTTTGTTGTGCACGAGACCTGGAGTTCTTGTCCTTGTGAATGATTGTGATTGGGAGCTAAGTGGTCAGCTGCACACATCACTGGAAGACAAAGATGTGGTGGTTTTTATATCAACCCTGCATGGTGGTTGCATAGATTACCAAATGCTTATATGAAATAGTGAACTAGGATAACTAAACAATTTGACTATCAAATGGATTAATCAATTCAATAGCCTAACATGCAAGGTGCTGTTCACAGTCTTTACTTCTACCGAAATCAAATTTGGTTATTACACTTTTTACAGATTTTGGCAAGGATGAAATACTTGTCTAACAAAGTAACACTTATTTGATCCAAGGGAACTGGGATGATGTATCTTTGGTTATGGCATTGTATACTACTGTAAGGTCTGATCCATGAGTTGCTTCACGCAAATTATTAGCTCCACGAAAATCAGGATGAGGAATATCTTAACGGTATAATTGGTTTAAGGATTTTTATTTTGTTTTTCATGTTTTCAATTTTGTTTCTTGCTTTTCATAAAATGGTGTAAATAGTAATAAAAGTGAAAGAAAATGTATTGCCGTGAACTGAACTTGCATATGCGCTAAAGGTTATAACAGTGTAAGGTTACAAGGTCATCCGATCATAAACTGTTATGAACGGCAATTTGTTATTTTTTATGATTACTATACTAACAATAAATTTTTATTAGTTGAAAATATATTGTACATAAAAATTAAAGTCAAAATTCAGTCACCCAACTAGCTCAAAGTTTGGAGTCAATTTCATTTTGAAAGTGTTGATCTATGATATGGTATTTTAAGCTCCTCCAATAAATGTGTCTGATTATACTCAATAAAAATAACAAATTAAAATACTTTCATCTCTTCTAGAAATTGTTTACTTATCAGTACTTTTCATTTTAAAGATTTCAACTTTCCAACCTTCATAGGTGAAGTGAAATCCTATGTGATGGCACATATCAATAATTTAATATCATGTTTTCTTCAAAATAAATTTAATATCATGGAAGAAAAAAAAAAGAAATTGATGTTGAGAGTGGGATTTGAACCCACGCCCTTTCGGACCAGAACCTTAATCTGGCGCCTTAGACCAACTCGGCCATCTCAACGTTGTTGTTTGTTAAGCCTAATAGCTATAAATTATTTTGAATAAAATGGTTATTGTAAAATTTCTTTTTAATTTTCTGAATTAAAAAAAAATTAGACATGGTTTTGATAATTTTACATTGCTATGTAAAGTAAACCGTTTCGACTGTTTGAATAGTTTGGACGGAGAGTCAGATGTCGTGATGAATTTTGTTGTATATAAATACATGAATTAATACAAAGTGCTATCCACCAAAAAAAAAAAAAAGTTGTAGAACATTGATCACTTATGATTATTCAAAAAACTGTAATATTAAAAAAAATTATTTAAAAAATTAATTTGATTTAAAAATTAAAAATAATTTATTTGAATATTACAGTTTTGTCGCTAACATATTATTAATTTTTTAAGGTTTAAATATATTTTGGGTTCTTGTAAGTTTTATTTTTTTTCAACTTTTGTCTCTTTAAAAAAATTGTTTATTTTTAGTCTTTTGTAAGTTTGTGATTTTTTAATTTGATCCTTCTATGATATTTTAGTCATTTTTAGTTTCATAAGTTTGTGCATTTTTAATTTTAATTCCTTTAAAACTATATTTTTTATTTTATTTTATAGGGAC